>NDXZ01018649.1:0-10585 GCA_003055125.1 Paykullia maculata
GTGTGTGTATGTGTGTAATTATGACAAGTGCTGTTGTTGAAGGTTGTATTTTTTTTTCATTTCCTTTACCTTTCTTTTCTTTATTCATGTAGGTATTTTCAAAATTTTTATTTATGCATAATGTCTAATATTCTTAATAACTAATATCGGTAATAAAGAAACAAATGCATTTTTCTTAATATTAAAGAAATCGTTTTGATTTTGGCACCAATTGGCATAAAAATTAATTTTTTAATGACAATAAATAAGTAAGAAATTGAAAGCGTTAAAGCCAATAATATGATAAAAAAAAGGAATAAAGGAAAATTATTTTATAAAAAAGCAACTTCAAGAATTGAAACTATCTGTATTTTATAATTTGAAAGAAGTTGCAATTGAAATCCTTAAACAATAAACTGACTATGTTTAAAGACAATATTTAATCAAAAGCATTTGCAAAAGCAATATGACTAGTAGGTTTCCATAAAATTTCAAATAATAAAATGATGATTCCCGTATTCTGTTTCCATTGAACTAATGGTGCTAAGAATGTACCTGTAAATTGTTTTGTCAAATGCATTTCACCCAGCTTATGTGGTTTAGAGTATTGTTTAGCATAATTAACTAAACAGTTTGGCCTTTTTTACATTTTTTAAATTCAAACGCCAAAAGTTCTTTGCCATCACAAATAAAAAATTGCTGCAAGACCAAATTAAATACATACATTTGTATAAGCGATATTTTTAGCATATTCCAATTTGATTTTTAAATTTAAAGTTAGCGAAAAAAATGTTTCTACAACTATTTTTAAAATCAAATATTTAAAGTCCGTCCTTTAATAAATTTCGAGAAAAAAATTTAATAAAAAAGTTTAAATATATGAAAAGTTAACAAAAATATTTATTAAACAAAAAACAAACTAATAAAAAATTATAAAAGAAATTCCTGTCGAAAATTTTCAAAAAAATATTTATTTATGAAATTATCACAAATATAAATCAAAAATGTTCTACAAAAATCAAATGTTTATTGATAATTTTTTATAAAAACTCGTAGTTAACATTGATTTTTAAACAGTAAACGTTTTGAATACTCGTACCTATAGTACGAAACAAAAAGAGGCTGCTAATAATAACTGTCAATTACTTTAGTTCTCTCAATCGAAAACGTTTAAAAATATTTGTTTGATTTTTTTTTTTATTTTTATCACAAACAAAACAAATAAATTTTTTTCTTTGTGCTTCATCTTTAAAACGATTAATATGTCTGTTTGTATGTCCATAAGTATGCATATGTGATCTCCGTTGATCTTTTTTTTTGTACAAATAATATTTGTTTTCTTACTCATTACAGCATCACTAAACGAGAGGTATTTGGAACGAAGGAATCGTAAAACTTAAATATTGACAGATAAATTTTTATACTTTGAATGTGCATTTATGAATAAAGTAAGAACAAAAATATATAACAATAATAAATATACAACTTCCCAACAAAATCGAACACACACATACAAACACTCGTTCACTTATAAACTAATGAACTTACATCAGTTATAACGATTCAACCTACAAATGCAACAACAACAACACAAAAAACATTCATTCGAACGAATTAAATGTAAAAGAATCAATTTATAGTATTCGGTTTTTGAGTAAATGTTAATGAGTGTGTGTGTGTGTATATATTACTTTGTCTTGCATTATTTTTTATTCATTATTTTTTTTTTTATAAATTTTAAATGCAGATAAAAAGAGATAAGTGTCAGGTCGTTTGGTCGATTTGGTTGTCAGAATGCCGGTATGAACATATGTATGTATGTTTGTGTGTATGTATGTTTTTATGTTTGTCTGCCGGGTTGTGTGTGTGTGTGTGTTTGCACTTTTATATGAATGTGGAAGCAAAAGGGGATTTATTTACCGCATGTCTTTTAGGTTTTGATTAATTGCATTTTTATATTGTTGTGTTATTTTTTTAAACTTATTTCTTAACAAAATTAATGCATCTACATTTATATAATAAATTAATAAATATACTTTTGTACATATGTATAATAAATATTATTGTTATATGTACCTACATACCTAGGTATGTACATAAATTAATATATTTATTTCTTTTAATTCCTTTATATTTCGTTGTGCCTTTTGGGAGTTCAGTGAACTTTTTTGAAGAATTTCACTTGGTATTCTTTCAGTTACATATTTGTTTTAATATTTTTGTAAAAAAAACATGTTTAAGTTTTTTTTTTTTAATTAAAGTTAATCAAACTTGTAGGTTATGCCATATTAATACAAAATATTATGAATGCGCACATGCGTCATAGTATTTAAAATGTACAAGTGCATGATCAATTTATGACAGCACCGGTTTGATTTTTAAACGCGTAACATTACAAACTATGGTTAATAGAAAGAAGAACATTAGGCCCAAAGGGAGTTGCCAGATATATTTTTATTGTTTGCAAAAAATTTTCATAATTTTAGAAAATGGACTGAATACAATTTGTTTGTATATTGACTGCTTTTTGTAGGCTTCTGTTTATATTACATTTAACAACCAATGATCGAGAGATTAATAGTATCCCACACAATCATAGTGCCTTTATGGTCCTAAACTTACATGCAATTCTACCAATAAGTTCTAAATCACTTTGTGAGTGCACGCAAAGATAAAACATAGTTGAATATTGTCACGGTAATATGATCACAGCCAATCGTTACTATTAACTTCGTTACGGATAATCATAACTATGATGGTTGCAGTTTATGGTTATCATATATTCTAAAACCATCATATATATGATTATCCGTAACAAAGTTTATAGTTTGGACAATCATATAATGATTCTTGCAATCATATATATGATCATGGTATTGACGTAAAATATGACTACAAATATGGCAATGATATAAAGATTGCAGTAATCAAAGAATTTCAAAATTGTCTGTGATCATATTACCGTGACCGTTTTTTCTCTGGGTGTGTATTAGGCAAAGCCCGTCCTTCCGTCTATTTTTTCATGCTAACCTTGTCTTCAAAGTAAATATGGCATATACTTAAAGTTTGGCATATACTTCACCAGGACAAACCTGGCACAAACAAGTCATATATAAACGTATATTTGCGATATGGAATTTTGCAGTAATATATATATGGGTCATTTCACGTCAAGTGGACCAGCTTGAAAAATCGAGTCAGATGAAATTTGCACCATAGTTTGTCTAATTGAATAGTACCTTAGACACAATTTTTTTAACAAGATCGGTCAAGAACTCTCCGAGTTAGAGGGGGTCAAAGTTTGACCTTTTGGCCAACCAGGTGTTTTTTCTCCTCCATGTAGATTATTACCTATTGCTTTTAGCAAAATTTGTCCAAAGTAGTATAAATAGATATTTTTTCAATCCTTTCCAAAAAAAATTTTTTTAAAAAAATATGAAATATTTTAATAAATTTTTTTGCAAAATAAAATTTTTTTTTTCAAAATGGGCCCTTTTTTTTGCTCAAAAGGAAGCTTAGAACATTTCCTTTAAGACCTTTGTGGTCGCTTAGTAGGATGCGAGTGGGATATCTATGAAAAAAAAATATTTTGTACCTCAAAACAAGGATTTTTCAATTTTTACCATATGCACTGTTTTGAGTTTTTTCCAATTTGTGTGCGAGTGTTTCTAAAACCTTGAAGAAAAAACTAATACTGAAAAACTAAAAAAATTTACCTTTCGGACGGTATGTAACATACTAACTTAAATTTCATACCTCCGATACAACAATATTTTATATTTATATTTTAAATAAATTATATTTATTTAATTTTTAAACATTTCTATAGCAAAAAAAAAAGATTTTATTCCTGAGGCTAACATATTGTTGGTATTACAGTATCAGGGGTATGAAATTCTAGTTAGGTATGTTACATACCATCGGAAAGATTAAATAATTAAATAAAAAATTAAGATTTAAAAATGATGGAAACGAAATAAAACGCAACTTTTAATGCAAAGTGTTTTAATGATTGATAAATCATCATCTCACTCCCATATAAGGGCCACCTTCGAAAACTATCTTAAACCTTAACTTTAAAGTTGCATTTGATTAAAATTTACCCAAAATAAAATTTCTTGTAACGTAAATCTTTAGCAAATTTCTTAATTTCGTTCCGAAATTGTTCCAAAAACCCATAATAGGCTCGAGCCCGAACATTTTTTTTTAATTCTTATAACACTGTTTAAACTATATATGAATTTTGGTTCGATGCAGGTTTTTTCAACAATTTTTATATATAATTTTTAAAATATATTAAAATACTAGTAATTAAAAATTTTTAAAATCTGTTGTATTGAAATTAAAAAACGTTTTCGTGTTCTTCTAAAAATCTGAATGATCCAAAATGACTATTAATTTTTGAACGTGCATGCTAAAAACAACACTTGTTTATGTTGAAACCCGTCTTATAGTAATTCTAAGTTCCCTAAAACTTAAATCTAACTCTGTGTATTTAATTCTTACACAACATTTTGGTAATCAATCGACCTGTGCGCAGATAAACAAATCGCAGTCGAAATAGCGGACACAAATTTTGTCATGTTCTTTTGTGTAGGAAAATACGTTTAGAGGTCTTTTACTATTATTTTGTTAAACGTCTCTTTCGTTTATATCGATCGATAGCTCGTTAAAATGTTTTTAATTATTTTCTCGTAGTTACTAGTTGAAACATAGCTCGTTCAAATGTAGTGTTATGCAAAAATATTAAAATTCAATGATTAAATAAATTTTCGTTATTATCACATACAATTATTTATTTCTCCAGACTGGCAACTCTGTATTTGTAAAAATTGTTGTACAACTTAATAACGACATCAAAAAGGAATTTGTTTAGAAACCATCATGTTAAACAATAATTTTTAAATGTACAGTTGTAGAATTTATGTCAAACAAGTTGCGAATGGACGTTCAAAACAACATCAAATAAGACGGCTTAACATTGAATAGATTAAAGTTGTTTGTTAAGCTGACACATTTTGTTAATTAAGGATATAAAATAATAATCTACTGACTTACCCTTTCTTCTTCTCGTATCATTTCTGCTATTCCCGGTTTAATTTCGAGATCATCTACCAGCGAAGATGTATGATGACCTGAACTACTAGGCATGGTTGGAGCAGAAGAGGAGTGAGGTCTAATACCCATGCTGCCGGTTGTTCCTAAATCCATTTGTGCAGCTGCTGCTGCCATAGCGGCAGCTTGAGCTGGCCCTAGCGGAAATCGATGGGAGTCTCCAGTGATTTGACTTCCTTCCAGGCGACTGCTGGCAGCGGCATATCCTACTGCAGCCGGAGAAGGTGTTAAAGGCCTGCTTAAAATGCTGGACGGGTGCGTTGAAGTAACAGACGAGGCAGGTGAAGAGCGCTGAGATTGATGTGGCTGATGAGAATATTGCTGATGTGAGATCTGTAAATTAGGCGAGGGCGTTAGCATGCCCAATGGAGTTCTTGCAGGTGGAAGTAAGTTTGGTGTGGGCGTTGGTGAGGGAGACGTTATATCTACGCTTGACAGAACCGAGGTACTCATGCCACTATTAAGATTTGAGGTTGCTCCGGCAGAGCAGGATGTAACTGGAATCGGTGGTGTGAATAAGGTAACTTCCCTCGCTTTGTCACGCTCCCTTTCCTGTGTTCTATCTCGTGTTCTCTCTTGCTCGGCTCGTTCGGCGGCAATAAGACTACTTAATGGACTTTCGGGCGGATTAAATATTGCATCGGCTGACGGCCATCTACGTTTTCGAAAATTTCTACCCAGCAAATGTTGGTGTTGTAAAGGAGATAATCTTAGTTCTAAACTAGAACTTTCTGTTGTTTTCACGGATCCCGTCATGTCCCAATCTGGCGCTTCTGAACGACTTTTTTTCTCCGTTTCGCTTATAGAGGAAACGTTTCTATAGTGTTCGGAGCGTTCATTATCAGCATCATGTGCATGGCTCGGAGGTCTTTTCGTTGAGGGTGATAAAAGGGTGGTTTCTTGTCTTTTGGGGGAATCCATTATTGTGTGCGAGGAGTAAATCTCCTTTTCGTTAGATCGTTCATGTCGTGCGCTAAGATGCGTTGTACTTCCCGAGGCACCGATATTGCTGACTTCGGCTAAGCCTCTTACTTTCAACATTTCGGCTATTCTAAGGAGTGGACCAATTTGCTCTTGGCTTACATTTATTTCCCCTTTATACATAAAATCAACTATGGATTTAAGCTCGAACCAGTTAACATCGCGCATTATTACAATGGGATGTTGGCAAGGTGTTGTTGAAAAGAGCGTTTGAAAGTAGGGAGAGCAGGCCGATAGTACCATTTTGTGTGCTTTTATAGAGCGTCCATCGCAGGCCAATGTGACATCTACAAAGGACTCGTTTTGCAGCAGCTGATCAAAGACACTGGTCAAATTACTTTGGTAGTTGTTCCAGCGTAGACAAAACTGTTGGGGTGCTGTTGCAGACGTTGAGCCACATGACGATCGATCCGATTGGGGTGAAAATGGTGGCAGTTCACAAATAGGAGTTGAGGGACTAGTGTCGGAACATGATGCGGGTGATTTTAAGGCCGTTTCAATGCAAGGGCTATCTTTGCATTCAGGATTTTCTGACGTTCTATCAGGACTTGGCTTTTTATTGCCTGCTGTCAAGGGACTGTTAACAAAAGACGCCAAGATATGTGGTAGCACCGAGGAAGGTCTTGACGGTGACATTGGCGAACTTGGCTTGACCTGTACATCAGCCTCGCTTACCCCCGTTCCGCCCGACTGCACTGTAGTGCTTGCTCTTGCTGGTGGAGGACTATTGTTATCCATTATTTGAAAAGTTTTAACACATTTATTGGCTATTTTTATTAACGCAGCAATTATTTATATTTTTATTTCATTAACTCATCCCCAATCGGGATTTATTTCGAGTTGCATCGTTAGTGTATCTTCAATGATTATACTCAGTTCATATGCTCACGGTTTAGCATCATCATTCCTGTTCTCATTACTTTGCAGCCGGAAATAGAGATTTATCATTTTTCTTTTGTAACACGCGCGAATTTATTAAAAAAAAATTAGCAAAATATTGTTATTGAATTGAACGCGAATTTTCTCTCTTTAATATTTTTAATAATTCTGCCGTTAGAGCTGCTGCTTACAACGTTTTATAAGTTGCAACATTATTTATTTTGTAAAGTTAATTTCTGCTATTATTGTTGTTGATGTTTTGTTGTTGCTGGCATGTGTTTGATACGTAGATCAATGAATCGATATTTCTGTTGGTGTGTGAATGTATGTGTGTGAGTTTAGTGAGCACAAGTATGTTGAAGCTAGTAGTATTGGTGTTGTATAATATTCGAGTACCGATAGAAATCTCCCTTTCAACGACTATTATTTCACTGTGAAAAATACTCACACAAAAAGACGCACACACTTAAACACACGCTCACTTATAATTAATAACTTAAACTACCACTACTACAGTGACAAAGGCATTGAAAACAAGACCAACAACAACAACTACAACAACATCAGAAGTAGCAGCAGCAGCAGCAGCAGCAGCAGTAATAAAATAGTCAAAGTGTGGCAAGAACATTGCAAAAATAACATACGACAAAATATCCAAAATGATTCTGGGAAAACAATAATCTCGAATGTTTCGTATTAATTGTCTGTTAACGTAAAAGTCTTCTCAGCACGACCGTCTGATTTAGACTGAAATTGTTTCGCACATTTTAATACGGAAAACTCAAAACAAACTTAAAATTGTTGTTGTTACGTACGTATGTCTTTGTGTATTGTATGGGGAAAACTAAAGCACATACAACTTACAGAAAAGAAAACGAAAACAAATGCACGGCAACAACGGCAAAAAAAAAAGAAAAAAACAAGCACTATGCAATATGATGTTGGTGATGACTCAAACGACGACGACGAGGCCGATATCGAGAAGGCGCACTTTGCTAAGCAGTTTTAGTTTTCAATTCTTCTACTACAACCACTTAAAATTCTTCTGTTACTTTTACTGCTCTTGAATACTTGTATTTTGTCGGTCGGTGTTCCTTCTTTTTGCACAATGTTTAGTATACGCACACACACACAATCACATAAATAAAAACTCTCACCATTTTACTTGAGGCCCTGAGACCACATGTGTAAGTCGGAAAATTCAACAACAATAACTTTTTCGAGGCGGCAACGGTAAACGTTTGCCGATGGTTCCTTCTTTCTTTCTTTCTCTTTAATGTAATATTTCTGGTTAATATTGTTGCAGTTGTATATATAGATGACGACGATGATGATGTTGGTGCTGTTGATGTGATGGCGTTTGTGAATTAGAGTTTGACGCGAATGCGTCGTTAACGAAGTTGCAATAGGCGTCCAAATCTAAAATTCAACCAACAAGAATTAGAAAAACTATACTTCCTTACGTACAACATGCCAATAACAACTACATACATACATATGTATAAATGTACTCGCACAAATTTATGCCTCTTTAACAAAAGTATTGAACATCGCGTTGTGGTGGTAGTGGTAATGCTGTTAAAGGTGATGTCAGTATGTTTTTCGGCTCACCCAAAGTTCCTAGTGAGATTTTGCGTTTCTTTTTTTATTTCGTAGGAGCACAGCGCGCCATCAGGAAAATATAATTGCAACACGGATAACATACGTAAACGACAGAGAACACTTAGAGAACAGAAACAAAAAGTTGGCGCAAAGAAGTCAAACACATGTAGGTAAGAACAAACACTTGTGCAGTATAACACATGTATGCGAAAACACACGCACACATGCTCTGTCAAAGTCATGCATCGAATGCATTTCTCAAAAATGAATTTATAATGGTTGTGTACTCGTGTAAACGTCGTAGGCCCAAGAAAAATTGAAAGGCAACTAAACTAATGCAATGCTGCGACTTTAATATCAGCACCTATACAAACTGTCAATATAAAGAGAATTTTTACGCGCTCACCAACAACAGCAACAACTACTACAACCAAACAAACAAACAGTCATTCATTTAGCCAACCAACCAACAGACATCTTTTGTTTCGAAGCCATAATAATCCAAACAATCCAAAGTCTGCGACGCTTTCGTTTTTTCCATGTTAAGGAATTTTTCGCAATTTCAATGTGGCCGGCACAAACGGTAACGATATTGCTGTTGCAGCTACTAACGAAATTGTTCTTGTTGAGAATGTGGCACAAAATCTCATGCTGCCACTTCGGTTTGCTTACTTTCGTTGAACACATGGCAGCAGAGCACAGAACATGGTTGACAAGCAGGCATATGCAAGTCAACAGACTGAAGCGCTCTTTTCTTGCCCCATCAGCACCATTCGCTCCATATGCACAATTTCTCCCATTCGCACAAGTAAACGGTGAGATAAATGACTTTGCCTTTGCTAAAGTTTCCTCTTGCTATTGATGTTTGTTCTCTTTTTGTTGTGTGTTCAAACTAGTCTTTATGACAAAGTCATAATAATTTCATTTTCGCTCGTGACCCATGAAAGTTGACGTTTGCGACGCGTCGACGTTGCACCAAAGATGCCGCATGTGAGTAAATAAGTGAGAGTGTGTAGAGCCAGGCAAGTTAGACAGAATTGTAGGAATTATGAGAGAAACTTATTTTTGCACGATTATTGGGAATTAAATTGGGCTGCAACTGCTGCATAAGTACAGAAAGACCAACGAAAAATTTTAAAAAAGTGCTTTTGCGGGACGGGTGAAGGTGTCATAAATAAGGGATAACACGAGGTTAAAGTGGGGTAGGCAATGATGCTAATTAAGAGAATGATTTTTTTTTCGGATTTTAATAATTAATAAGAATATTTTATGCTTGTCTACTCAACTAGTTGAACAATGGTGTTTGTGTGTACATAATATTTGAGGTCAATTTGTGTTCGAATTCAGAAGAAGGGCAAGATTATAAACGGGGTAAGGGATGTAATTTTTGCCCACATTTTCCAAATGGTTGTTGCAAGCCTTTGTCTTACATATTTCTTATGTGTCTATTTAAAAAAGACCAATCTTTTGTTAGAAGCAAAAGCGAGGTTTGAGAATACGAAACATTTTTCTCATTCCGTTTTTAATGGAACTTGGGTTTTAAACCCGCCACAATTGAGCTATGGTTTTATATTCTGGTTTATTTTAAAATTCTGATGTAATCTATCTTTACCTGTCAGACTCTCTGCCTACAGAAATCGCAATTTAAACCTTAGTAACAACAATCCGTTCTCCTATAGATTTTAGCTTTATTACGATAATTACGAATAGGAAAAATCTGTCAAATTAACTTTTACACTAAAACTTGTTGGGCTAAAAAGCTAAATCATTCGACAGATATAAAAAAGGTTTCTAGTATTTCAATTATCTGGAATCTTAATTGAAAGCAGTTATTTAGAGGGCCAAAATAAAAATAAAACATAATCTGTAACAACAAGGATCGGAAGACGTGCCCAAAAAGGTCTGTTCTTATTTTATTGTTGTGCAAGTAAGTACAGGTATTGGCACTGAATATACCTTAAACATGAGTACAGAGGACTTCTTAATTTTACAATAGGAGTTATGGTAGGATACAACTCATGCTCATATG
>NDXZ01018659.1:0-11260 GCA_003055125.1 Paykullia maculata
AATATTTTTAGACATTATAACAAAGGCACTTTGTTCGTTGTCAAGTATGACAGCAAAGGGTATTCGTCTACCTGTTAAATCTCTTATCAAATTGTTTAATCTTTTCATTATTTTTCACAAAATTTCTTAAAATTTGTCTGTTTGTAAGAAGTTTTTAATAACATTTTTTGTAAATTCTTTAAACCAACCCACATTTTATTCCAAATGTCAGGCAGCATTATCCGGCTTAGCAAAGTTTTTTTATACATAATCATACGCATTGTTGAAATACATATAACTCATACGCCTACAATTTTCGCTGGCATAAATAAATTGTATTTTTTCTAATCTAATGATGATTATTAAGAATGAAATTAATGTTTTTGGAAGAATGAAAAAATGAGCAAATAAATCATTATGATTTCAATAAATTTGTGTGCACAAATATTTAATAACATTTATTAAAAGACTAAGGACACTCTTTGCTTTCATTTAGTACAAGTACTTTGTACATGCTGCCTTGTCTTTAATAAACAAAATTATATTAAATATTTATTTAATGTTCAGCATTATTATTAATATGAAATGATATTACAAGATTTATATAATTTTAGTGAAATTTATATGGGTGATTTTATATTTTGCATTTTAATATTTTCGTTAACTGGGTTAGAAAACTCAACGAATTTATGGCAGATGGTCCTTTAATAAAAACTAAATTGATAATTTTGATTGGTATTTCTTAATGTAACTGCTAGAGTACAATGTTAATACTTTTATGCCATGTCATGTTGTTCCTATTTCCTTAGATATTCATATATATTTTAAATATTTTGAGATAAAAATACATATTTGCAGCTCATAGTTTTTTGACATAATATTAAAATATTGTTTAAAGGTAATCATCGAAATCGCCTCATAAATATCTAAACAATTAGCAAAAAACTAAAACAAAATATGTTTGTTTTGCAACTATGCACATTGCAAGCATGTATGTAATTGGCAACGGGTATTTAAGTTTCGGCATATCCGTATATATCGACAGCTAGAAATAAGGAAATTACCTTGTGTTTTTTTTTTTGGTATGAAATGCCCATTAAATATTTATTTTTCCATTGGATCTAAAAACCTTATGAAATATGAAGTGTTTTTTGATTAAAAAAATATATCCCTTACTTACCCCCATATTTGTATACAATTTTTAAGTTTATTGTAGGTTTATTGAACGAAACTTTCATACGAAATTTGTTTAATAAACCTCTAATAAACTTAAAACTTTGTTATGAATATGGGGTTAAAATTTAATTTTGTTAGTTAGTTTTGTCCAAAATGGCTACAGGTGTTGTTAAATAGAGGAAAATAATATTTTTTTTTAACTTGGGCTACACTTATCAAATACAATTTTTCATAAAATTATTTGTTAAATTTACAACATTCTGTTGCATCGCATATCGTGTGTGGATAGTCAGCTTCTGTTGTATTGGCCATCCAAGACCAATAAAAATAAACGTCAAATAAACAAAGAAGCTATTTAATAAACAATGGGGATATTTGGTTCAATAATTTACAAATATATGAAGTTGAGTTCAAATTCGCCATACATTTTGATTTGAAAAATTATTTAATTAAAGATTTGCAATATTTTTCAATGAAAACTACCAACAAAAAGTACAAAGTAATACAGCATTACAATCGATTTGACTTCACAGGGGGTTGTTAAATAAACAATTTATTCTTTTATTATTTCCTATACAAAACAAACTATGCAGTGCCGCACAGTGTAGCAGTTTCATATAAGGAGTGGCCAAAAATAGAAAAAGGTATCGAAGAGTGATAAAATTTGGTATACTTTTTTAAATTCACCAAGAATAAAAAAATTAAAAACTTTGTAAATATCCTCGCAGGGATTCGTGTCTTTTCCATATATCTCAAAAGTAACAAAAACTTCATAAAATTTTGTACACGCACTATCTTTAATCTATTGAGTGTCCCTGCCTAATTTTATTTAATTCGGAGCAGGGATACGTTTTACTCGAAAATGTTCTTACAAAAAGCTGTTAAAATATAGCAATTATTTAATTTTATTAACAAAACGCTTGTTTAAATTGACGACGTATAAGAAAATTTTGAATTGGACAAATATTCGCGTCAGGATTCATATCCTTTCCATTTATCCTGAAATTAAAAAGTGTCATAATAAATAAAATAATAATAGCAGTTTCATAAAATTTCGTACACGCATTGCTTAAAATATCTTTTGTTTCTCAGAAATGTCGTTCTTAAAAAAATTCAACATAACTTTAATTAAAAATAAAAAAATATAAATTTATTTAAAATCCGCCAGGGATTATGTGTCCTTTTCACACTATATATGCATGTACCTTGATATTGGGAAACTTTATACATAATAAAAAAATTAACAAAGTTTATAACTTTACACGCATTATTTATAATGTTTTTAGTGTTCCACACAGTAAAAACGAACTTTATATACCAAAAAGTAATTTTTTATTAATGTTTAACAGAAAACTATATTTGTGGTTGAACTACAAAGTAAGGAGTTGTGAAAATGTAATTGAACCAGTAATAACCAGATACTAATATAAGGATCACCCTTTGTTTGATGTGTTCATCTGTAAAACGGCTTCTAATATCGGGTAGTGACAGATTTCCCGCTAAAGCAACTGTTTCCGAAGACACCGAGGAAGCCTGACAAACTAAATATCAAAGGGCGACTTCAGAAAGAACAGGCGTGAAATGCTGGATACACACAACTTCACAAGGATAATGCTTTATTGAAAATACTTTAAACACAAAACATGTAATCGAAACATTATCCACAAGTTATGCACAATAGAACTGCTAATGCTGAATACACCTCAACTAAGAAACTGTGTATAAAAATGATCAATTTTCGGGTGTGAAAAAAATCTTGTCTTGCAAATACCTTCAATGGAATCAAATTAAACGCGCCGTAACTGTCAAAACAAGCATTATAAAGGTCTATTCGATAGAGACTATGACGAGAAGATTTTTTTTTTACAAATTAATAACATAAAATACAAAATATTAATAGTATTGGCAAAATATGAGCCGTTTATTTTGAAAGTGGCATAAGTCACTTTTTCAAAAAAATCGAGTTAATGGCAACACTAAATACAATTGAACGGTATCTTCTCATTTTTAAAAAAAATCTCGACTTAATAAAAAGTGACTTATGCCACTTTCAAAATAAACGGCTCATATATGGATTGATTAAAAAAAAAATCGATGTATTGATATATCGATATTTTTTGCCTAACCCTAGTATGTATAAGTTGTAAGTTGAATTCTGTGTTTGCGCCAAATATAAAAAATGCACAAATTTTCACTTGCCTTGAGACTAAAAAACGCAAATAGAAATGAAGGTTGCAAGAAGTTGCATCTAAAATTATTTTATTTTAAATTTAAATATCTTCCATAATATTATGTTAAAATATAGGAATGGTCGTTTTTATACTTAATTTATATTTTGCCTGCTAAAGTTTGTAATTGCCAAAAATACGACTCTTCTTTTTTTTACATTCAGAATAGCGGTACAAATCTTACGATAAATATCACATTAAAAAAGTATAGTAAAATATTTTAATTATATATATCTAATTAGAGATTGTAAAATAATTATTATTATTATTATCACATATCGTTTTATTAACCCATTAAATATCTGCATATTTAAGTAAAGTTGGTATTGTACTTAAAAAGCGCAAACTTTTTTTAATTTGTTTTAATTAATGTTAATGTTTTTTTTTATAAAATGTGAAATACTTTTTTTTTAAATGTATCAGTTGCATTTTTTCATTTTGGGCCGCTCATGCTACACTGTGGCCGGTATGTGTGTTTTGGAAATAGTAGTAAATTTAGCATTTAAAATAAACAAAGACAGATACAATTTTTAATAAATAAATTATGTATGTATGTATGTATAAATATAACTGAAACATTTCAATTAACTTAAATACCCAGCAGACTAGAACTAGAAGATTGTTTTACATAAGTATGTATGTATGTATGTAAATATGTATTTTCAGTTTAATTTATTCCAATAATATGTACAAGTAAAATGAATTTGTATATCAAAAATTTACCCTTAAAACCTAAAAGACTTTAAAAGTTTATTTTGGTTGGTTATTAAAGCAGCATTTTTACTCTCTCTGTATCATATCAATTACAGAGAGGGCATTTAAAAGGATGACATAAATCAATGTCAATAATTTAAGCATGTTAATTTAAATTGAAATATTTAAAAAGTTGTTAAAGAATCATACATGTTCCTGAAAGCTTATTTTAGCACAATTGACATTGTGCTTGAAAGGATAACCAGTTAAAAGAAAGCTCCTTGAAAACCATTTACATTTGCATAATATATTAAAGGTAACTTTCGAATCCCTTAAAAGAGGTTCTTATCATTTGAAATTCTGTTGCCTTAAGTATTTTACAGTAAACCGTATGTGTATTAACTATACCAGTGCTTCTTAAAGTTATTTCGTGGCAGATTTTAATAAATTCGTTTAAAACTTCCAATTTCTCAATCATATATGCAACATATTTTTGCACATTTTTAATAAATTTTAATTGTTTCATTGGCATTTATTCATCAATAATTTGAACAATATTTTTTTAGTGTATTTTTATATTGACGCACTCTGGTTTGGGAAATTCTGAACCAGATATTTTCATTTAATAATGCATGTTTGATTATGTTATTTTTTGTTTTAAATTTTCTTTATTCAGTTCCATTAAAAATGCATTAATATTATCAAAGGCTATAAGTGGTTCTCTTATTTTATATAACAATCTTAAAAAAAAAATAAAACAAATTAAATAGATGGTACCAAAATGTTATTATTTTCAGTTTACTGTAAACTAGTTTTAATTTTTTGTTACATGATCATCTTCAAGTTATTTTCAATAAACTGTAGAATAAAGGAGAAATGTAGCGAAGAATCAAATTTTTTGAATTCATAGCGAATAAGCAGAGTTTTTTAAAACTTTGGCTTGAGAAATCTCAAAGATTGCCAAGATGCAACAACCTTTATTTTGAAGTGAATAGATATGACTTTTAGAAAACATAATATATTTTATTAAAAAAAGCCGAACTCGCGCTGATATAACGTATCGAAAATGGCCAAAAACCGAGCTAATTGTGCGAAAAAGTGGACTAAATACTACTACCCAAACCAAGGACAGGTATAGCTGCTAACACATGTTTCAAGATGCGTGATTGCAAACAATATAGATGATGTTATATCGAAGACTATAAAAAGTCGTACCTAAACAAATATGAATTTTTATGTCTCTCGGCGTGAGTTAGGTTTTGATTTTAGGCCCGTTGTTTCTTGGGAAAGTTATCTTAGAATTCTTTGTGGGTTGCGTTTTTGCTTCAGGTTTTTTTGGCAAAAGCAATTCAACCACTCTTATATACAATATATAAAATATACACCCTTAAACCCACTATTTCGTTAGCGCATTTTTTAAGGACACAGTTTGACACTTTTTCGTCTCCTTATATGATTTTCCATCTTAACTAAAAGCCATGGGCCCTAATTTTACGTTTTTTGACTCATAAATTCTAACAATTTTAAAAAGTATAAAAGTAAAATCTGAAAAGTACTATTTCGCCCTGGTTACCCGAAGTTTCCCTTTTCTTTATTCCAATTTCAATGTTGTTTAAATTGTATTATATCATATTATTTTTTTAAGTCTGAAAAAAACCCGTGTTTCAAATTTAATCCAAACTGACCAATTAATTTACTATGAAATGCATATTCCCGTTTTGTCCCTTTTTTAGTACTTTTTTAATCCCCTTTCAAGTGCCAAAATTTTTTTTCTCAAATAGATGTCTGTATATAAGTAGAAGATGGGGTAAATTTTTTTATAGATTCCATCAAAGTTCCCAGAAATATTTTTTTAGTACCAAAAAAGTACAACTCTTATCACAATAAGTACGTATTTCCAATAAGTACCAAAAAAGTATTTATATTTTTGGCAAATGTGACGATCGCAGTTAAAATTATATTTCTAACTTAATTGATTTAGAAGTTGCAAGAGGCCCCAGAAATTTTTTCCCTCTAATGACCAGAAATTAAAAAAAGTACCAGACAAATTTTATTTGCATCTTGCGTCGTTTAGCAAATATAAGGTTACCGATTTTACGTCTTTTTTACCCCCTAAATATTAGAATTTCAAACAAAATCATTTCTTAGTGGGTCTACACAACGGGTGGTGGTGAGCCCACAGCCCCAATTTTATGTATCGAGCTTTATGCGTTTTGGCTGTACGATAATAAATCAGTTAGTTAGTCAATCACTAACGTTACTCTTTAACGTATATGAATGAAAGGTGGACGTGGCATCCGAAATTTCCCAGAAAATGTTAGTCTATTGTTCCTTTGAGACTATCAGTAACACCCCAGCAAAAAATTATGCTTCCTCGGCAGCTTTGTAAGGCAAAGTGCAGCTGTGCACTGCTTCCACTTCTTTGAAAGATTACATGATTTTAATATGAGATTCCGCGCGAAGAGGCTCTATTTTAGAGTTCCTTAATGATATTTTCAAAGAAACTGCTAAATTTATATTCATTTTGCACATTACTTTTGTAAGCTAATAGTTTCAAAAGGCAATAAAAGAAGCAGTAGTTCCAAACTAAAAATTTTTTTGCTGGGATGATGTAAAAGTTTTAAAAAATCAGTCCAACGGTGTGGCCAGCTATAAAAAACAAACATACAAACATACATGCACATTTGTGTCATCTTTATCTATATAGATTTATGAAAATATTTTAAAATTTATGAAAATGTTATGCAGAATGTGTGTTTATTTTATGTAAAAAATCGCATATTGTGTGGAAAATTTAATGATGCAAAAAGGGGTTTTCAAAACCTATTTTTACTTTTTAAAAATAATTTATTTGAGCCATATCATTAAAGAAATACATATATACATACATAGTCGCATATAAGTTTTTTTATTTTTTATTTGTTAATGTCCACAATTTTAAAGATTAATTTTCAATCAAACTTCCATTTTGCATTTTTATTGCCTTTCCCGGTTTTGTATGTTTTTTCATATTTGTTTTCTAAATGTTGCTTCATACAAACATATATAATTTTTTTTCTAGATATGATGTGTATACGAATTAGTACAATATACCCTGAAGTTTTGGAATACATACATATGTACATATGTTAATGCAAATTCAAAGAAAAGAGTATTTATTTGCCTTTTACTAGATAAGATCCATTTAGTAAGAAACTGTAAGAAAAAAGTTTAAAAACAAATTTTATAGATTTATTTGAATCAGTAAAGTGTACAACAATTAGTTTTTGTATTTTCTTGAAATATTAGTTATATTAGCAGCTATGACAAAGACAGCTTAAATTCCTTTTTCTTCTTGATTACCTTGACTTGTCTTGTTATCTGTCAATTTTAGGGCTAGTCCCACTATAAGAACTACAGGGACTGTATTTGCTTATGAATATCGTTGTTTACACTAAAAGAAATATGAACGTTTTATTATTTGTTGCGTACAGTAAACAAAACTGTCGTTATTGCCCCTATATTGCCGTTTTTCTAATAAAATATTAGTATAATGTTTTTTTTTGTATTACTTTATGGTCTTAAAAAAACAATAAAAAATATATATTAAATATTTATTAAATAAGAGGACTTTAAAGCTTAAGACACACAGAAAGAAGGAAAACAGCTTTTTTGACATATACATATTTTCACATTTTTACCTCATATAAGAATTTGTTTATTTCTCTTAACAAATCGTTATTGCAATTTTTATAACGATTCTTTAATTAATAAAACAATGACTCGCTTGGCTCCAGTTCGGATTATGGAACTTTTTTTGCTTTCCTTTAGACTTTTTTTGTGTTTATACAGACAAATTTTTTGCATCTACTTATGCAACTAAAAGGAATAAAAAAATCAAATGCGATCCGCTTAAAAAAAAATTTTACTCATTAAACTTAGAGAAACTAACTGATAGCCTAATACTTTGGTAGTAAAGATGTGCAAACTTTAACTTTTTAATATCATATATCATAATCAGGTGTTTAATAGAATCAAAAATCTGTCGGAATTGGAATTAAAAAACGATAAATAAATACTTCTGTGTCATGAACTCTGATAGCTTGGTTTTATGTTCTAATCGGAATATCGAAATTCATGAAGCAAACAAATTTATTTGTCGTTTTTTTAAAATTAAATTTCGACAGCTTTTGGATTCTATGACCCCCCTGAATATTTCGTTTTTCTTACACTATTATTCAAAAGGCTAATATTATTATTAAAAGTTACCAATAAAATAAAAAAAACATTTTAGAGGGGGGAAAAGAAATTCAACAAATTAATATTATAAATTACACAAATGAATATATTTTAATCCGTAGTACAAATGTACTAATATGGGCGTACAGATGAATTTCAGCAAATACGGGTTTGAATAAATTATAAAATATAAGTAAATAAATAAATAGGTAGATGAAATGGAAAACAAAAAGAATTAAATTAATTAATTAAGAACAGCACATTCTTTTATACTTTACGTTTATTACCTACCATTTAAATGCATAAATTTGGCTTTTGTTTGGCAGTGTTGACAACGTTTTTTTTAGGTTAAAACAGACGACAGTGTAATAAAGTTAGGTTTGCCACCATTAGGAGTAAAATAATTATTGTTTTTAAGATAAGCACAACTATCATGTAACAATTCACCACATTACAAACTTTAGGAGAACAGGTTTTGTATTACTCTCTCATATGTAACTTTAAATCTCAGAAAAAAAATCGCTATTAAATTTGACTAGAATAGCCCCTTTTTTCCAATACACAACAGCAAACAGAAACAGGGACAGCGTATTATGACAACAGCTTCAAACATCAGAGTGGTTTAAGAGTGACTATTTTTGACAATGTGGAAGCAATTACTTGCCTAATTAGTTGGCTACGAGTAACAATTAAACAATGCAAGTTCTTGCGGTAGGACGACATCTTCAACTTTAAGTTGTTATTTATAAAAAAAAGTTATTTGAATATCAGTATGTATGTATGTACAACATATACAAAAATACAAAGACAAAAATATTTAAATTGTTTTATGTCCTCCAAAATTATTTTGTTACGTAATTGATTTTCCGTTAAAATAAGACTTTTTATTTTTGGTTTTTCCCCTTCAAGAACAAAGCAACAGCCAGGTTCAGCCTGTTGAAATCAACTTTTCTCAGTAAGACAATTAACGAGATATAAAAAAAAATACAACTTTTTTTTACACTTTTTATTACAAACCTACACGTAAAATATTTAAGATTTGGCACAGCCAAATAAAGCGCTCTAGCTTGTTTTAAATCAAAAGTTATATAAAAGGGTTGGCTTTAAAAATGGGTACCAGTAACATAAATTACCTTTGATCGCTTTTTAAAACGAAACTAACTTTTTTCTGACTCTTAACAATAAATAGAGATTTATAATATTATACTTGCCAGATATAAATATAAAAAATATTGCGATGTTTATTATCATATCTGTAAAGTTAATTAATGCACATTTTTTCAATATTTTATAATTTTTTAAGAATTAAAGAAACCGAAAAGTAATTGATATTTTGGCAAATTGCTGTGAAAAACCAATTTTGTAAAAAATGTTGTTTTATTGTAAGTAGGCTTCTTCTTTAGTTACAGAAGCCATATTTTAAAGATACCACGATATTCAAGAAATAAAAATAAATCAAAATAATGTATTATACTCGTTTTGCACGAGAAAAAGGGGAATTTTAGTTTCCGTTCTATGGTATATCCATTACCGCCTTAGAATTAGCTCTAAAAGACTTTCTTTCATTCAAGTTTAAATTTTGTTTTAGGTCTTAAATAAATTTGTTTTATTAGAATAATTTTTCAATTTTGCATACTCTAAGACAGATTATAAAGCTTAATGTTCTTAAAGCTTTTATTTTTTTAATTAAAAAAAATATATTTCAAACTTTTAAAAGAATGGCTCATATGTGAAACAAAAATATTTAAAAAATAATTATTTATTTCTATAAAATCAACTAATATATATTTCTTTTTATTTTTAGGTAAGACAAATTCTTATTAACTATCACTTTATCTGTGGCTGACAAAAGTAAGCTTTAGTAAATTTTTTCAATAACATACCTTTTTATTAAAATGACTTTTTTAATAAGCCTTTCATACATTCTAATTAAAGTAAGAAGGAAGAAATAAATAATTTTTCAATACGTCCCCCTTAATTAATTAATTCGTTTGAACTTTAATCGATATTAAATTCATTTATAAGAAATTTGATTCTAACATCAATAATTTGACAATTATATACATAAAGCTTTGTAAAATGCCACCTTTTAAAACAGAAAAAAATGCGCTGTTATAATTACTATAATTAATTAAATTTAAGCGACAAATGCCTCAGGTTATTTTATAAGATTAAAAGATATATCGCTTAATTATGTTGCCTGCTTCAAGAAAATACTTTTTGTTTTCTTATATTAATTTAAATATTTCAGTAACAGGTTGTGTTTGAATTGTCCTTTTTTGGTATTGTATTTGACAATACCTAATTGCAAAATATATTAGTTTTAATTTGATTTTTTTGCATCTTATGTAGAATAAAGAAAAAAATAGAAGAACATTTAAGCGAAGTTCTTTAACTAAACTTACTGTGTTCAGTGTTGTAAAAAATATGAAATACATAAGTCAAAATAGTCAAAAATTGCTGAAAAAGCATAAAAATGTCAAGAAAATAAAACCGAAAACCAACCTTCAAAAAATTGAAAAAAATATATATTTTTTCAGTTAAAAAATGTAATTTTTGTTCCCACTTCTTATTATTGTAGTCGTTTCACACATATTTTGTAAACAAAAATTACATTTGAGTATGCAAAAAGAAAAAATAACAGCCTGTTTCACAAAATGTGAACGACAGTTTTTTTCTAATTAATATAAGTATATTCAAAACAAAAACATTTTTAAATTTCATTATATTTTTCCCCTAATTAAAAAATTAAAAGCAATAGTCAAATTAAAGAAAACTGTTAAATGTTAATAACACAGCCCGATAAAATTAAAAAAAATGTTTGCTTCTTTGAATTTTTCAACTGATTCTAGTTAATTTGGGTGCGCTGAATTCAAATCTGTACTCAGTTTGCCTCTATCAGCTCTAGTTTTCATGATACAGCTTTTTTATACTCCTATTATTTGCACAGTCACTTGGACCGATTT
>NDXZ01018676.1:0-11758 GCA_003055125.1 Paykullia maculata
GAGAATGACAAGACTATGACCGTTCGTTGAAAGCATAATCATTATTGAGTGAAAAAATATTTTTGATAGAAATTTCAATCATCACTTGATGGAGCACAAAGAAAGTTAAAATTATTACGTTTAAAAACTCTTGCCGTTTTAAATTTATAATTTTAAAATTTATAGAACATTGCTTTGTATTTCTTTGTTTAATTATTCCCAAAGGTATTTTCCATTAAATTGTATTTTTTCTTTCTGCCCTTTTTGTTAAGGGAAAACAAAAATTTAAACATTTCAACATAAACAAATATTTGCGTTTTTGTTAACCTTATTTCATGTTAAAGATTTTTATCTGCTTTTCATTGTAGGTCTTTTGAATTTACTTAAATTATCCATTAACTTTAAACAATGAGAAGATGTTTAATTAAAACTCTCCTGCTGTCCATACGGCAGAAAATTCATCAATTTAAACACAGAAACCAGAAAATTATCTTACGAATATATTTATTTATTTCTTTTATATAAATGAACAAACATACAAATAATATTGTATTGATTAATGGCTTAAATGTATTAAAATTATTCTGTGATTTATAGTGCTGATTCGACTTTATTTACTGCTGAAAATAATTCCACTGATTTTGTTCCTACTACGGACTAAAGCTTGTTGCTGTTTGTTGATCCTTATAATAATGAGTGTGTGCTTTCATTTATGTTTGTGTTAGTGTAAATAAATTAATTTTTCACTATTTTTAATTTAAAGTTTTTCCTATTGATTTTTCTATTTTAAATTTATATTTTATTACTATTTGTTTATTTGTATAATAATACTGTGTGTTTATTTATGCTTTAAAATTGTGTTTTAAATTTTTAATATCTTTAATACATTAAATACTAAAGTTATTTATTTCTTAACACAATAAAAATTTAAGATTGCATATACAAGAAAAAGGTTTTTTAATTTTGCTTAAATAAATTGAAATTCTAGTTGAAGCTCAGTCAAGTGTTTCCACATTATTTTTTGGGATTATTTTAAATATTTAAATAAAACTTTAACATCTAAACAAAATGCAAGTAAAATTTTAATTTTAAATCAACTGAAGTGTATTAATTTTAAATAAAGTGTCTATGCATAATTAGCTAAGCAAAAAACAGTGCACATCTGGTAAATGAGGTTAGAGTAGACAAAATAAAATAATTACCCAAATTCAAAAGGTTTTGCTGGGTATTTTATCAAAATTGTTAAATGACGAATAACCAAAATTCTAGAACTTTTACAATCACTCATAACCTCTGTTTTAGTAATATTGGTTGATGTGATTATTGTAAGACGGCGATTTTTTAGAGTCTTCGAAGTTGCATCTCTATATCGATACTTTAACAAAAATATTTAAATAATTTGTTTAAGTCCTAGTCAGAATTTTTTCTTCTTAACTTTTTTTTAATAAACTTTATAAATTTTAGACTAAAACAAATGCAGTTTTCTACAAGTAATTTTAAAATATAATATGATGTGGTTTTATATAAAAATAATGATGTGATTTTAAATATAACTACAGAGAAATTAAGCTTTTTTTAAAAACCCTAAACAATTTCTCTTACATACTCTCTTCTCACATACTAAGAAAAATACTTTATATTAAAAAAAAATATTTACCAAAATTTTAATAATGTTTCCATATGAATGATTTTCACCTCTAATAAAGTTTTGTTGGATTTTTCATATTAAAACCTCATATTAAATTTCCATGGTAAATTTTTTTTTTTTAAAGGAAAGTGTTTGAAAAAAAGAATATGAAAAACCTAAAAAAAATGACGCCACTAACAAGCTGTCAACACTCATGCCAAATAATATACTAAGCGTTGAACTCAGGCATTCACCAACTAAATATTTTTGTTACCAAATGCAACAAAAGTCGCTTATTACACACACACAAACAAACGTAAATATATGCGTGTGTGTGTATTTATGTTGGTTTACCCATTTTAATAAGGTGCAAATCATGAACATTTTATAAGGTAAGAAAATTAAAGAAAATTGTGAAATTACTACAATAGTAACGTAATACAAAATAATATAATAAAAAAAAATAATACGTTGACGAGCAAAATATCAACAGAAGATTTAGTGTAACAAAAGGCAGTGTAAAAGTATAGGTTGATGAGACAGTGTGCATGTACGTGTTCTTTTAGATTTTGCTAAAAATTGCAACTGGTTGTGAAGCAAATCTAAATAAAAGTGATGTGGAGATGTGCTCTTAAGCATACATGTATGCATGAACATATGTGTGCTAGTGTTTTTTGTAACGTGATGCACAATCAAAAGAATTATAGACTGCAACATTCATGTTCCGTTATCTAATATTTTTAAATGTCTAACTTAAACAGGAAGGGATTAAAAGGAAATTAAGGATCAAATTTAAATTGGTGTCCAATTTTAAATATAACAGAGCGCTATATTTAGCTGTCCCAAGTCGGATATTCTCTTCACCATGTATGGTTAGTTAATAAGAAGTATGTATGTATATTTTTGCATGTCCAAAAGGTATATACAGTCACAAAAAATTATTTTTTTTGTCCATATAGATTTTTTGCCTATATCTTTGCGGATTTTGGGTCAAATAATTTTTTTTTGTTTTCAGTATGGAAAACGAAGCTGAGAAAACTTGATTTAAACCAACACACGATCAGAATATACATAATAGAGGGACATTGGTTTATATGAAAAAAATGTATGTTTAAATTTGAGAGGTGCCGGCCGAAATATTGTGACACTAGTTCGAAAACTTCAGTGCGCTGAAAATTTAAGCCAAGTCGGACAACGTTTAGTGGGCGCGCATCGAGATCAAAGGTCAGAACCATGAAAATTTTGCAATTTATAAATAAATTTTTGAATTTTACAAACTATTAAACTTAAATAGTTTAATAGTTTGTAATAAATAAAAAGTACATTTAAAAATTTTTTTTGAAGTTGTCTTTAGTATCTCTTTTGGGTTAAAATTACCCACAATTGTCAGATATATGCCAGTTTTAATATTTATATGAAATAAATATGTGAAACTCGTTAATTTTTTTTATTATTTCACAAATATGTAGATTTAAATATTTTAATAAAAAGATTTTTCTATACTTTAATTTCTAATTTGTTTCCATTATATAATTTTGACTACCTTTATTTTTTTTCGCTTGTTAAAGGGTGATGAAAGGGCCGATTTATTTGGCGCTTAGGTAGAAGCCAGTTTTCATATTTTTAAAAACAATTGTATTGCAAGTGTTAAGTGTTTTTAATTTAAAATCCTAAACATTTATTTACGCTCTTAATATCAGAAATTACCTGCATAAAACATAAATATTTTCTTTAAAAATATTAGGTTTTTATATAAATCGTTCTCATGTGTGGAAAGAGTTGAATGTTTCACAAGTCTAACGTTTTTTTCTGTGTTATCCTTAGCTTAGATGATAGAATTTTTTAATAAAAATCAACCTTAGAATTTATTTAACACCTACTTAACCCACCATTGATATTAATCCTTAAAATTTGATTCAAACTGTGTCTTAGTATACAAATAAAATATCTGTTGTGCTTTTAAGACAACCTCTGTATACAGAATATTATTTACACTCACACAGACCTACTTCACAGTAGTTAAGTTGCAAAGTATGTTTGTGTATATATTTAATGGTGATAAATTTCAAGCTGTTTATTATTGCATAACAGGCTGGCTGCCATAAGAGCGCAATACCAATACATTCACATAAGAGTGTAATTGTATTCATGTGTAGATATATTAACCACATACCAGCAACATTTCTAATTATCTGACGGATTAGCTTAATTGGTAACAAGCGTACTTCCTGCCATGTTATACAGAGCAACACATACAAACAAATAACTGAGAAAAAAAGGAAGAATATGTAATTTACTCATCTGTACACATACATAAACATATTTGTTAAAACAATATACAACATACATATACTTAGACACTTGCATACATATTTTCTAGAATCAGTGTGAGAGTCTGATTTGATATATTTGTTTAGGGGTTTATTCTAGTTTCATTAAATTTCGAAACACTTGCACACACATACTATACATAATCATTATATATTACTCATTACGTAGGAAAATACACACACCAGGAATGCAGACTGGCAGGATGGAAGTGGAAACAGCAAGTCATCTTATTTTGTGAACTTAAAACAGCGTGATGATTATTAAGAAAGTTCTTTGTTTTTAAAGCAGAAATTTTTGTTACATAAATTATGTTTTCGTACTGTAGAGGAAGGCAAGACTAAAATTTTTTTCGGTTTTGTACTAAATGTCTAACACTACGACACAGAAGACGTAATGAGAAACCTATGTTTTGATTTTTTGATTGAATGGCTGTTGTCTGAGTTTGTTTTGGGTTAGCTCTGCCGAATTTTAAATACCCTCTAACAATTTCAATGTCGTCGTCTAAGTTTAGTAGTGCAGATTTTTAGCTTAGTCTTAGTTTTCCCATGCCTTATTTAGTCAAATAGCCTAGCTGAAAGGGTCTAAGATAAATATTTATTGGATTAAGACACAGAATGAATGACACACTCACACGCTCTAAAACACCTGATACAAATTTCATATAAAAAATTTGTTAATAATTTTCTCTAATCAATGTAGAACTAAACTAAAAATGAATGAAAACTGATCCAAAGCTAAAAAGAACTGAACTCAAACAAAAGTTGATTAATGATTATTTCAACTTCTGGCTAAGCTTAACTAGAACCAAACAAAAATTGATGATTTATTCAGCAAAAAACTTTCTTAACAACATTATTTTTAGCAAAAATCCTGCACTTTTTCTATAAGATTCACTTTCACTATTTTCGTCTACCATAATTTAATTAGCAGTGTTGCATGGACCAACATCACATTTTTGTTGAGCCGTGTTTACTTTATAAGTCTGAAGGACAGTAGTGCCTGCTGCTTCTTTTAGGTTGTTAGTGCTGCTGCTACTAACGCTGCTTATTATCAAGCATTTCAACATGCATCAGCTGGTTTATATAATTGCATTGAAATATAAATTCTGCACTTTTAGCAAACAGTAATGGCAAACAACGTTGTGGTTTCAATTTTCTCCAACAAATAAGAAAAAAAAAAACCAACTAAACTATAACACACACAGAGTTCAGAAACAGTGGTTTTCCTTTTCTGGGTATATATTTTTGGTGCCAAAAAAAGGAGCTGCTCAATTTTGGAAAATAAATTACAAATTTTAATAAACATTTGTATGTAAGTAAATAAATAAATATCTACAATGAATGTACACTGAACTAAAAAAAAAACTTTAATAAAAAATAAAAAAATGTGTTTTTTTATTTTTTAGTCAATCCTTTTTATTACAATAAACTTTCTATTTTTTTCAGTCAAGTTGGATGCAAAAATCATTAAATACGGATCAAATGTTGCTGACGAAACCGTAGCTGGTTTTGAAAATGCATTCCACTCGGCTTATGCCGGGAAAACGTTATTCACACTAATAAATGTCCCTTATTGTTTAAGTTCAAATCTTTAGAATTTACTGCCCTGGTATTTATAGTTAGAAACAGTCTTAATCGAACGATTTACAAAAGTAAACTGAGTTTATTTGGATCTAAGGGCAGTTTTCACAATTTACCGATAGTAAAATTAGGATATTATCGGACAGATAAAGAATGTTGAGTTATAATAAGTATACTTTTAGCTTAGTGTCATCTTTATACAAAAACATTAGATTTGCTAAACAAATGTTGTTACTACTAGATAAAGGTGCCAATTTTTATTTTTCAACAATTTATACCTGCCATTTTGTATATAAAAGTTGTAGTCTGTAACATAACAGAACAAATAAAAAAAAATTCAATTGAAATATTTATTTTATTGCTTATTGTTTACTTTGGCTAAAGTTACCTTTAGTTATTACGCACTTTATAGCTCATGATATCGGTCCAAAAGTTTTCTGGTCTGTTGATTTTGAGTCCCACATTAGTTGCGTGATGAAATCAATTAATTTGTCTGCATATGAGATTCTATTTTTGATTTCAAAGCATAGTCCAGATCGTGTTTTTTAAAAAGCGCATTCCAGGTAATTTTTCTTTTAGGTCTAGAGTATTTTCTCATAATTTTCTACTAATAACAAAAATAACAATGTTGAAAGCAAGGATATGTGTATCAATTAGTTAAATAAGACAACCACGCTGAAAATCATTTTTATATTTAAATTTATATTAAATGAACAACATTTTTAGAAATACTATTTCACCACAAAGTCTGTCATGTGATTTTCAGTAAAATATTAAATGCTTTTTCAAACACTGGTTCAAACGGTTCCATTATTATTTTTGTTCTTCAGTTGATAATTTGGGCGGGAAAAACATTAAATTTGTATATATTTGTAATATTTTTTTTTCTTTATAAGATAACCACTGCTATCAGTTTAAACTATAATGAATTTTGTTTGATTATGATTATTATATAATAGGCGAAAACTGTTAATCTGTATTCTATGCCTCATTAGAAATTTTTTAAATGTTTTTTTTTTTATTACAAACTTATTTGTTTTAAGACAATTAATTTTAGTTTAATTCTGGCTCAAGTTCTTTTTAAATTTTCAAAGAAATTTATTTTTTTATTTGTGATAATGAATGAATAATAATTTAAAAAGTAAATTTTGCCGACACAAGCCGAGTTGAATGCATTTTCGAAACCAGCTACGGTTTTCATCATCAGCACTCTTTGATCGCTGGTTAGTGTTGGATGTAACTATCATCTATTTAACTCACAGTTTGTATGGTGATTGATTGTAGCCTATACATATTTATATTTCCTAACACTTAATGAGTGATAACGAAATTTACTTCAACAACTATTTTTTACGTTTCATTTATATTATTATTCTTTAATATTCTTTATGCCTCATTTTACAATATTTATTTACATTTTTTGTTCAGTGTTTATTTTTCATATTTTGCTTATTAATACTAAATGAATACTGCAAAAAGCTTTTTTATTTTTGCTGCCTTTGCAACTGCCTAATCTTCTATTTCAAGCTGTTTTAGAAGTGTTCCAAACGTTTTCCCTATACTCACACATCTATACACATGCACATTTTTACTGCAAACTAAGTTCTTCCATGTGTTAGTGTTAAAGTTCTTAGGTATGGGTTTGATTCAAATGAACGTATGTATGTATACATATGTTTGTATGTAAGTACAAGTATATGTTAACAAAATATTCTGTATGTTCTACTAGTGTGAGAGTGTTTTAAAATTTTTATTTTTATTTGCTGCTTCACTGGTTTAGCCTATTGTATGATGCATGTGATTCTTGTTTTTTTTGCTGCTTTCCGGTATGGCGGCTGCAAAAATAAACTTTTCTAGCTTTGCGTTTTTTTGTTTGGTTTATTTTTGACTGCTTAAAGTTTTGGTAGTTGAGTAGAGGTTATTTGAGTTTATATTATTAATTGCCTGATTTTAGGCGCTGCCTGAAATTTCGTTCAACACACGTACACACACAAACCATATACTCATATGATTTTCACGCTAGTCATTTTGTGGCAAATGATATTTTGCTGCCTTTTTATTATTTGCACTGACATTTTAACAAATTTTAGCCTGAGTTTTAATAAGAAAACCTCAGCTCTCATTTTTTTTGGGGTTTTTCTTATTATTTTTTTAGTTGAGTAAAAGCATAAGTTTTAATAATTTCTCAAAAATGAAAAATTATTTTTAGTTTCAGATTGTGAAAAATGGTTAACGAAAAGGAGTTAAATTAAAATTTTTACTTGTGAACTTCAAAAAAGGTTAAATATTCCATTGTTAATGACAAAACGTTATTAATTTTAGTGACTTTAAGCCATGTTTACTAATAAACAACCCTTTTAAGCCAAGCATAAGTAGATAGCACTTTGTATTTTATGTATTTTTTACCTAAGACTGGCAAATACATAGCAAAACTTGTTTTAAATAACGTTAGAAAAACTTTAACAAAAATCTTAAAAATCTTGGCTTCATTAGTTTTTAAACAAAAATGGGTTTATCATATGACCTTTAACCTCATCAACCTTACCTACATTGTTTGTCTGAATTTTAGATAGTTACAAAATTGAAGGTTTTTCTATAAGAGTGGGTCGGTGTTAATGTTATGGCGCGAAGATGTTGCTTTGGTGTAAGTATGTTTAAAATTAAAGTTCTATGAGGAAAATGTAGTTCTGGTTGCGTTTATTTTAAACAAACGGGGGAGCACGTATAAATCGTCCTGCGATTGTCGGACTAATCTGGGATATTTGTTAGAACATATACCAAAAACCGTGCTCAGAAAACTTTGTGGATAAATTATTTGCATGTTTAGTATTAGCCATTAGGATTGAGCTATTAGAACTCCTCGAGGAGCTAAAAGAACATATTTATTTTATTTTTATTTTAAATGTTTTTTGCAAGGACCTACAAGAATAGTGGCATGTTGATTGATACAATGATCTTCCAAAATTTAGAAACACATATAATTGATATGAAAATAAAAATATGTGTGTGTTTCTTTGACCAGTGTTTTTTACATTAATGTACGAGTTTCTTATTCAGTGTGTGTTTTTTTCTGAACCCTGATTATAACTCCGATTTTTTTTTTTACTTTGGATCAATAGCGAATGATAATCGTGTTACTTTAATTGTTGTACAAGCTAAACCTTGTAAGATCATAAGTCAATTTTGTTGATAGAATCAAGTTGAATCGTCAAACAAAATAAAAAATTATCGTGGTACACTGCACACCATAGTTAAGTCCCTTGCCATGTGTGAAATTTACGACATCGTACGGGATGTGTAATATTGTTTAATCTATTAACCATAAATTGTCAAACCAATCTAAACTCAAAACAACTGAGTACTCAAAAATTAACTGTCCTCTAAACAGTATTGCTAGTTTAAAATTCTCTGTTTTTTAAATAAAAATCCTTTATTAGATAACGTACTAGATCTATATCTAACATTTTAAATTTAATAAACTAAAAAGGTACTCTGTTAATTTTTCTAAAAATATTTTTTCTAATGAAAATTTTTTTCTAATAAAACTAACAAATATAATTGAATTTTGTGACTTTTTACATAAATAGAAACTGTTTGTAGCAATTCCATGTCACTTGATGTTCGCTATTGATTCAATTTATTTTCTGACATGATTTAAATCTTTCCATTTCAATACTTTCAATTATTCTAAAAACAATTCTAGCTTTTAGTGATTTTTATTAAAATCTGTTTCTCAATTTGAAAATAAAAAAAAAACTAAAAAACAAAACCAAATACCAAATAAAAAATATTTGACCAAAATCTATTTTTTCACATGTCAACATTGTGAACAAACACAAATAACAACTACATGAGCAAAAACAAAACTGGAAAAAAATTCACAAAAATTGTTTAAAAAACTCCACAACGTTCTTGTGGTCCCGGTTAAAAACTAACACAAAAAAATACAAAAAGGCAATATATAAAATGTCTAACATACGAGTATTTACATGTAACAACACCAGATCAAAAATATCAATGCTGCCAGGCAGCAACACATATAAATGCCAGCGAAAAACACGGAAGAACATGATATTGAAATTTGTAAGCAGAATAAAATAATAATGAAAAAACATGAAAACTACAAATACGTACATTTTTATATGCACGCAATATCATGCTGTCACATTTCATCGATGGAGGATGAAGAAAAAAATTAAATATTTTAAAATTTTTTTACTACTTAAAAAATTTGTCGTTATTAAATATTTATATGATACATACAATACAACATCTATGTTATATAGAATTCTATTATTAGTTTTCAACAAGTAAAATGCTTAAACCCTTTTTTCATTTGTGCATTTAAGGACGAGACGTCCTGAATCAAACATTAATCACAGTGTAAGGGATTTCAAATTCGTTGCTCTTCTATTATTATAATTTTTACAATTGTCATTTTAACGCTTTGTTTTTATTTTCTTCTTTTTTTCCATTCAATTTTTTTGTCACTCAAATTGTGAAAAGTGAAACCTGTAACACACTACTAAATTTTAACACTTAAAACAAAAGCTCGTTAAAGCAACATTGTAATTGAACTCTGTTTTGTATTCACGATTTTTTACAAACAAAAAAACTAAATTGTCAGATGAATTGGTTTCACAAAACATATGTTTTATTTTATTTTTACGGAAGTTGTTTGCATTTTATTTAACATTTTTAAAATATGGAAACAGGAATTTTTCCAATAAAAAAAGGTAGAACGTAAATGTTCATGGATCTGCATTAGAATGTTACAGACTTTAATGTTGGCATTTTATCATTCATAATCAATTTGAAATTTGTCAGAGTCTTAAAAACAAATTTCCAAATAAAAAATATACAAAAATATTATTTTGTTATAATTTTGAATTTTCAGTCGAACTTTTTCATTAAATGAATTTTTCACTTATTATGGCTCAAGTTCATTTTTAAATTTCTTTATTATGAAGAAATTAATTTTTGTTTGCGATAATTGAAAAAGGAAGTTTCCCAACACTAGCCGAGTGGAATGCATTTTCGAAACCAGCTACGGTTTCATCGTCAGCACTCTTTGATCGGTATTTCAGTGTTGGATATATATATCGCACACCCAGTTCAAAAGTGACACAACACAAAATTTTTAATTATTCAGAAATCGAGATACACTGGTTTTGGCGTAAATAAAAATAGTTAAAAATAAAAACGTTTGACCATTGAATTCGAATTAAAACTATTAGCACTTAGCGTAGGGATCTATTACCATTATATTTTCTGACACAACTAAAAATAAGTCACTTTTATGAATTGCAACTTTATACCGATTGAAACATAAAGAAAGACATATGTAACTCTTTTTTTAGCAACAGCTTACAACAACAAAATACACTGATAGTTTTCTTATAGATAAACAAGTGTATTGTGCATAGTTTAAGCATATTAAAGCGAAAAATAAAAATTTTGAGTTGTGTCACTTTTGAACTGGGTGTGCGATATCATCTTTTTAACTCAAAGTTATCAAGACTGATATGAATGATAGTCACCGATATTCATATACATGTGATAACGTTAAAGAAGATAAATAGAAAACACTTTAAATGGTTGTAGTAAATTATTTTTTGCTGAGAAAAGTGTTTAATAACTAATAGTGTTATCTTTCCTGACAATATATTTTACACTTTTGTAGCAGCGATGTAAAATTTATTATTTTTTTTTTAGAATATTGCGATGTTAAAATGTCAGTGTGTTGCTAAAATGTCGGCCATTATGAAGGCGGTTAACTGGCTGCTACATCAGGTTCCTAACTGATGTATATTCGATATTACAACTTATCCGCAAAAGCCGCGGACCCTTAATTTAAATAACTATACATTCAGAAATCCCCTTCGTTTGGCTGCGAGGACACGGCATCAACCCTGGAAACTTTGTTGCTGATGGACTCACCAAAAGTGGCACGGAACTTGGCAACGAGGCGATCGACCACTACTGTGGCATCTCTCTGACTGCAAACGTCGGATTGACGCTCACTTAATCGGACATGCTCAGGTCTGATGGTCCAACGAATCTATATGCGCTACGATGAGATTAATATGGTCAAAAATTTAATGCGACACACCACGTATCTTCTGAGCCTAAATAGACAGTTGCTGATGAGCATCGTGGCTGCCATCACCGGTCACTCTGGCTTTGGCAGTCATGCGGAAAGAATGAGATTACCTTTCAACGACTTCTGCAGAAGTTGCCA
>NDXZ01018678.1:0-10644 GCA_003055125.1 Paykullia maculata
AAATTAAGTGATGAATTACCATCAACTTCATCAGGTAAAACTTTAATTAAGTTTATGTAATACTTAAGTTATAACTAATGCACATACAAAGCCAATCTTCTAATCCAGTCAAAATTTATGCAAAACTATAATGAAAAACTGTAAGATTTTGACTTTATTCTTTATTTCAGCGAATTTTTTTATAAAGGGTAAAGCAGTAGAAATGAATCCAATGTTCTTTATTGAAAAATAATAATACAAAAATATAGAAATTTTTACTTAAACATTAATAACGCAGTTTTATGGATCAGTACTCGGCGTTTATCCACCATACATCTCTCGATAACAAATTGAGAGGGCAATGAAAAAACGCTTGTTTAAAAAAAAAAAATAAGATAATTAAATTAATACAGATACTGATAATGTACTCAGGATCATCAAAATGTTACCAACATTTCATTTTTTATTAAGGCGCAAAATACGTTCTTTTAGGCCTCCCGGTTTTACTTTAGTAGTTTTAACTGTTTTGCGCGATTGTACATCTTTAGTTTTTTTCAATCTAAAATTGAAAACATTTATATGTTAAATATACATACATATGAACATACTTAATGAGTGAATTTCGAGTAAATAATTTCTTACAATTCATTCCATAGTATAGCGATTTCCTTTTTCATAATGTCTTTAAAATCGTTTGTAAAATTAGTCCAGTGTTCGAAAAATTTATTTGGTGTACATTGTTCCAAAGTGCCGGATTTAGGTGCGTAATGATAAAATTTCATCGTATCTATAAATACTTGACGGCAATCATCTAATTTCTTGAAAAGTTTGTCAATGTCTTTGGAGGCATTTTTTGTGAATTCTTCCATTTTTGATTTGAATGGTTCCATATTTTGATCAGTCGAGTGTATGATGACTTTGTCCCTCGTTTGTTTTTTAGCTTAAGAAAGAAATTAGAGATTATTAAAAAATGTTACGTTTAATTTTAGAGTTGTGTATGAGACTAACAGTTTAATTGGTCATTTAATTTTGTTATTTGTGCTTTGACCTCTTCAAAGTCCACTTGGGTTGCTCTCTCTACATCCGACGGTTCCGGTATGGGCATTGGTATCTCCAATAGTTGTATACCTTCCTTTCGTTGTCTTCCAATGTATGTTCGCACAATAAAATGCAAAAGTGTAGTTTGTGAATCCTTAGATTTAACATCCTTTAACTTGCTTAAGATTTCCAAAGTAAAACCATCGGCTTGCCCACGTTGACGATTACCGCCATTCATATAATTTCCCAACGTAAGAATTATGGCAAATATTAATTTCAGTTCTTCACTTTCCATTAAAAACTGAGATAACTGCATGACCACTTCCAATTTACGCTCTATAAGAGTGGTCGTTTCTTCGAATTCGGCCATGAAAACCATGCAGGATATGCGTTCGGTAAACATAGATATTTGCGAAATTTTTAATAGGAACTGTTCGGGTTTATCTAGTGGTACGTTTCCTTGCTCCCTTATGCGTTCCAACTCTTCATTGGTAGCCTTATTTTTATTAATTTGCTGTAGTGTCTCTAAACTTACAACAGATGTGTCCACATGATAAATAGCATGCTCAATTTCGTAGAAATCAACATGAGAACTACGCAACAAAATACCCACGTTTTGTGATCTTTTGCTGTCGAGTACTTTGATCGGTCTTACACGAACTTCGGTCTTAATTTTTGGTATCACTTTGGGTATGATCGCTTCCCTTGAGAAAAGTTCGGTAAACTCATCAATATTGTCAAGATTTGTTTCATCGATTTCCTGCCAAATTTCTTTGGGAACTGAGGAAAATTCAGAAGAAATCGGCACATCTGGAGATATGCTGGGAGTTGAAGAGTCTGTTGTATCATCCGTAGTAGCGGCCTCTGATTCAATGGACTTTAGAGGTTTTTGTGGTAAAGACTGTGTTATTATTCGTGTCCAATAGAGGGGCTTCATGGGCTTTGGAGGATTTACTGCCGTCTTACGTAGCGCTAAAGTAGAGGCAGATGGAATATTTACTAATAGTTAGTTAGGTTTGGGTTGTTACGAATGTGTACTTACTATTTGCTTGATTAAACCAACCCCCCTCTGTTGGATTTGGTAGAGGAGCTGGGGTCGATGTTGAAGGTGTTTTAGCTGAACCAGTTGGAGGAGGAACTGTTAACGCATTGGGGGTTAGTGGAGCAGATGTTAATGTGTTACCCATCGGTAGTAGAGGACGTGACCCAGCAACACTAGGAAGAGGAGGAGGCGGTGGGGGAGGTAAAAGTAATGCAATGGAGGGTGGTGGTGGCGGCGGAGGAGGTGGTGCCTCATAAGAAGGTGGAGTTGGGGATGGAACTGATGCCATCGTTACAATATTTTCATCAGTTTTCTCCTGCAAATTTACCTGTATTTCTTTATCACGTCTTTCAATATCTTTCATATAACCCTTATTATCTTTACACTTGCTACATAGGAACTCCTTAATCGCCTGCGATACTTCTTCAGTTTGTACGCCGACCCCCTGCACTTCACTCTCATATCCAAAACTAGAGCCTGTTTTGTTTCTGTCATATTCATAAACTGTCGCCTCACTGGCATTTAAAACATCTGTCAAAAGGACACATGATCTTGATGGTCGTCTTAAAGGTTCTCCCACCGATAACATGTCATTCACCACTAAATGAACCTCTGCTATAGTGGAACAAGCCAAAAATCGTTTTATAATCATTTGCATGAAGCTAGAGTCTCTTTCAAGCTGTGGCGTGTCGACTTGGATCGCTTTTGGTATTCGTGAAGGAGTACTACAGTACGGCCATGAGTTGACTTTATCCAGTTTACCAGGTGTGTGCGGCTGTGAGGTTGTAGGTTCAGTATGTGTCCATTGATACATTTGGAATGCCTATAAGTTAATTAAATAAAATCATTTAATTCAAATATACATACATTAGTATTACATTTGTGACGTCTTGCCTTTATTGCATACATATGTATATACATACATACATACATACATACATATATGCAAAAACATAAACCTTACCCTGTAGTCAGCCTAGAACCAAATGTCTCTATGTCAACACTCTTTTCTCTAGCGACAATTGCACTAGTTAAAATGTCGGTAACTTTTCTTTTATGTGTGTGTAGAAATTCGTTAGAGACAACAGTTCTAGTGTATTTCTGGTGACATTGTTCCTATTTTTATTGTATGTATCAGCTTTTTCTGCCAAAAAGACAAAATTAATTTGTGTTTTGTGTGAAATTGTTAAAAAAGTTTGTTCTTCTTTTCTGTTGTTTTTAGACAAATCTGCTTAATATTTAACATTTTGATGTTATTAAGATATATCGTCCCATAACCGCGTAAATAGCTTGAGCGACAGAAATTAAATTTTGCAGGAGAAAGTTTTTTTATATTATATCTTTTTAGCTTAAGCGACAAACCGCTGTCACACAAAATATAAACAAACTATCAATATGCGCTTAAGCTAAAATTGTTTTTGCTATAATTTCGTAACGGTACATTGTATGACAACGCAATTTTAAGAGATGATGCGAGTGATGTCAATGAACAAATTTATAGAAAAAAACGTTTTTTGAAAATTGTGTCGCTCAAGCTATTTCCGCGGTTATGGCACGATATGTAGCTACATATGTTTAAAAATCGGTATTGGAAACTGACCAGATTCATCAATAATCGGCTGAGATAAAAGCAAAAAAAGACGACTGTAACTTTGAGATCAACTTAAGACACATTTGAACAAAATTGAACAATTTGCCCAAATGAGCCACACATAAGACTTGGTCCAGCCAAATATAGCGCTCTTACTTGTTATACCCTTCACACATGTGGTAAGGGTACATACATATATATGTCTTCTGTATGGCTTTCTATCTCATTCAGGATCAATAGGCCCTAATTTAACTTACTCATAAGCTTGAAAAATGTGCAAAAGTACCCAAAAATTTAAAAAGTACTTTTTTGCCCCCCGTTTACCTAAAAGTTTCCCTTTTTCTATCCCATTACCAATGTGTGATGTCTTTAATAGTTTGATAGTTTAAAAGCTGCATCAAAATAACACGGCTTTATTTTCGTTTAAAAATATTTAGTATTAGGGTAGGTACGAACCGACTTTTTAAAAGTCACAACTAAAATTAAACGTGGTAGTAAAAAACTATTATGGCAGAGAGCCATTAACAGCGGTATGCAAAATGTTATGATCGGACTAAAAATGGCGACACAGTGAACAAAATACTAAAAGGGCGGTATTTTGAGGCGTGGCAAAAAAAAAAATAAAAAATTTTTGGAATTGTTTTAACATAATCTTTAATCCTAGGGGGTGACTGGCACACTATTTTTTTCGAACCACTCTAATGGGCATATAAATCTGACGTCACGAAAATGTTCAGCATATCGGTTACATTTTTAAAATGAGTCGTAGGGGCTACATGCAGTAAAACTTTGATAGTACACGAAATGTGTTTTTGTCCTAAAATCTAAATGTGCCACATGTAGGCAAGATAAACACATTTGCAGGGGTAGCACAAGTGTAGACATGTAAATGGCTACATTAGGGTGACAGCCAATTTTTTTAATTTGATTTCAAACAGTGCCGGCCGGAATATTAAGACACTAGGTCTAAAACTTTAGTGCTGAAAATTTGAGCCCTTTAAACGTTGTCCGATTTGGCTCAAATGTTCAGCACTGAAGTTCTAGACCAGCGTCCACCAGCAGTAACGAAGTTGTTCGGTAATTTATTTATTCTCCTCGTGAATTTCATATATAATTTTTTATATTCTTAAAATTGACCAAAAGCAACAGTTTATCTTTTAATCTAAATATTCGTTGATTTGTTATTATAATTATTACTTTTATAATAAGAGTCCAATTTTTCTTTTATTTTCCTGTTAAAAGCTTAAAAATTTTAAATAAATCAACCACACTACAAAATTTTTAGAAAAAAATCCATGTGCTTTGTTTTAGTATTTCGAACGACAATCATGTTTACAACCAGAGCTGCCATTTTTAATTATTTTTAACCAAAATTTGTTATTTTTTTCCAATGTGAAGATGTGAATATCTTTTTAATTTTGGTAAATTTTCTTCCTAAAATATTAAACCGTATAAATATTTTTTATATATAATTTGTCAGGTATTCAAATTACGTTTTTAAATTTTTAACATTGCCTGTTTACCTGCTTATATTACGTTTGTTGTACCACCCTGTCAACACTTCTCCGTTGTGCTAAATAATCAGCTCTGTGTTAACAAAAATACATGTCTGTCTGGATATTAAGGGCGATATGGAGATAGTTAAAGTATCGAAGTACAAAAATAGGATGAATAAAAAAAGTTTCGAACAAGTTTTTTATTACGTACAAAATTTATTATCTTTGTCTCATAGTTCAGCTGCAGCCGAAAGAATGTTTTCACAGCTAAGTTTAATGAAAACCAAATTTCGCAATTGTCTTGATTGGAAAACCATTAACCATATTATGCAATCGAAAGAATTGTGCAAAAATCAAAATGTTGCACATTATGCATGGTCTTCCAAAGTTAATTATTAAAAGTTCGTATAAAACTTTTAGTCGCAACACTATAAGTTGTTAATCTATTGATCTCCATTTTTTATTAAAAAAATATATGTAAATCTAAAATAACAAGTTTTGTTTTTTTAATAAATAAAAACTTTAAGTTTTTTTTATATATTAATACGAATTAAAAACAATTACATATTAATTATTTAAAATTTGACACAATAAATTTTAAATAATATACGAGTAAATCTCAAATAATATTTGAATAACTTATTGAAAACAATTACATTTTTTTCTTATTTTCAAAGAAAATTTAAATTTATAAACTTTCAATACAATTAATTTTGTATGGAAATTTGAATAGCAAAAGTATGTTTATGAAAAATATTTGAATAAAAACTTTTATTTCAATTTAAGTTTCTCGTTATTTGTTCGTAAGAATTTTTTAAGATGTAAAAGAATTACACTTCTTGTTTTGTTATTATTATTTAATTATAAATTGCAAATATTGTAATACAATGCAACTTAAAATAAGTTTTAACGTTTTTGTTCAATTAAAAAATTGCATTTTAGATTTGGTTATTTTTTTTCGCATTTGGTAACTTTTTAAAATGTTTTGGTTGTAATAGTTGTTTGGGTTGTGGCAGCACTGTTTACAACAGGGGTGGCCAACCCAAATGGTCTCGCGGGCCACTTTAAAAGTTTATCATAACGCCGCGGGCCGCATATAAAATTATAAATTTCCATATTAGATTTACAAACTCAAGACATTTTTGAGTGAAAAATTGAAACATTAAGATATTATGATTGTATTTAATAGTCTTACATGTCAATATACATACATTTATAAATAACACTGTGAGACAAAAATTTTTTTTTTGCAAAGTACACTTGGCTATATAGGTTCTATACTACTATTTGAGCTGAGTAAAACCCTAGCTCCGTTTTGTAATATAAGTTTGCGCTTTAATTTTATTGGCCTCAACATATTGGGAGTCTTGGTGAATTTTCCGAAATCTGGTACCATAACCTTTTAGCAAATAACTCATTCAGACTTGGTAATAGCGTTTTTGCAAAAAAAATAAAATTTTTGTTTACTTTTTTGAGCATAGCTCGTAGGAATCGTTCTTTTTTTTCGATACTATCATCTACAAAAATGTAGCCAAAGTAAAATAAAACAACTTTTGTGAACATACCTATACGATCTGAACACAATCAGATGACTTATTTAGCAAAAATTACCTTTTTTTTTTTGCAAAACACATCGTGTTTTTAAGGACAATTTTTGATTTTTTAGATATAGACGAAAGGGGTCCCAAATATATTTTAAATATATCAAACAAATAGTAAAACACATAACAATAGAAAAGAAAGATGTTTTATTATATTATTTCCACAAAAATTTGTGAAAAACTACCATTTTTGAAGTACAACGTGGTCTTTACGAGCTATTTAGGGTGCGTAGACACGTTCAGATCGTATAGGTGTGTTTACTTAAGTTGTTCTATTTTACTTTGGGTACAAGTTTTTTAAAGATAGTAGTAAAAAATTGTCAGTAGTTTGCGAGTTATGGCAAAAAAATCAAAAATTGTCCTTCAAAAAACGGTGTTTTTCGCATTTTTTTGCTGTATAAGTCATCTGAACATGTTCAGATCGTTGAGGTAGGTATGTTTACAAAAGTTGTAGTGTTTTACTTAGCTCAAGTAGTACTTTCGAACATACAAAGCCAAGTCTGTGTACTTTTTTCACTGTCGCACAGTGTAATATATAATGATACTAAGCGACAAACAAATATCACACTAGTAAAATATTAGTATATTCTGTAATAAAAAGTATTAATCTCGAAGACGGATTTGCCGAACGCGTCTGAAGCGAGTGTAGTCATGTCTAAGCGATTACATTGTGCAAGAGTGAAAAAAACGCAAGAACGTGACAGTAAAGGTTCGATTACACTAGCAAAGGATAGTAAAGCCCTATACTCAGTTTGTCCAGATTGGTGACAATTTTGTTTATGGGCCTCAAAAGATTTTGAAAGTCACTGCCCTCCGAAAAAAGGTGTCATCAGTTTTTATGTAATAGCTAGTTCAGAGTTGGTGAACTGCACTTTTTTGGAAAAATAGAGGAAAAATGTATTTTTTCCACTTTTTTAGCATAACTTTTAGGAAATCCAAATTTTTACTAAAAATATTTAGTGAAATTGTAGCTACAATAAAACTGAACACTTTTTAAAAAAACAAATACAATCTGAACGGGTCTAGGCCCCATAAATAGCTCATAAAAATCACTTTGTACCCCAGAAATGGTAGTTTTTGACACATTTTTGATGCTCCAAAAAATTTTTTTTTTGAAAATAATATAACAAAAAATCGTTAAGTAGTTTTTTTGTCGACATTTTTGTTTAAATAAATGTTTAAATAAATAGACAAGCTTGAGGTCTTTTTTTGTTTTTATTTTTTTTATTCAATATTTCGCTATCCTTCGGATAGCATCTTCAAGAATCTATAAAAAAAATCTTTATTTTCTATTGTGTTGTGTTTAACTATTTGTTTGGTACATTTATAACATATTTGAGACCCCTTTTGTCTATATTTGAGGACGAAATTGTCAGAAATTTTAAACATTTATATATATGTATAACTTAAGGTTACAGCCGATTTTTTTCTTGATTTTCAAGGCGTGCCGGATCAGAATATTGTGAAACCAGGTATACAAATTCAGGGCTAAAAACTTAAGCCAAATCCCACAACCCTTTCGGGACCCGCATTGAGGTCAAAAATCTGATATATTCAAACTTAAATATTACAATAAATAAATTTGTGAAACTTCTTAACTTTGTCATTATTTTACAAAAATAAATACATTTTTTTATTCTAACAAAAAATAGTTAAAACAAAGTTTTGAAAGTAACCCTAATATACCCTTTGGGTCAAACTAATTTCTTAAAATTTTGACAAGGTGTGATGAATCTCGCGGGCCGCAAAAATATTGATAGCGTGCCCGCGGGTTGGCCACCCCTGGTTTACAACATAAAATGTACGTGTGAGCAGTGTTGCCAGTTTTTTTGAGCTTCCTCGCCAAATAGGAAAAAAATATCGCCAAAAATCGCCAATATGTACAAATATACAATTTTAATTAAAAAACATTTTTTTTTTGGTTTTTTCATTAAAAATAACATAAAAAATAAAACAACATTAGAAGTTTAGATACTATCAAATATCGCCAAAGTACCCCAAAAATCGCCAATATATCAATATGTTTTACACACAATTTTTTTTTTAAATATTATATGTATTTGTATTTTCTTTTTTGAAAATTACATAAAATACATAAAAAATTCAGTTATTTGTATTACATACATAAAAAATAACATTGTTCATAACAATTAAAAAATAAAATGTTTTAATAAAAAAATGTAAAATTTAATTTAAGGTACTTTATAATATAAAAAATACTTTAAAAAACATAAAGGTTAATTAACAAAGCTTCAACCTTGAGATAAAAAATTTGAATTTAAATTCTCTATACAACAATATGTTTATTTAATTTTTCAACATTTCTATAGCAAAAAAATGATTTTATTCCTGAGGCTAACATATTGTTGGTATTACAGTATCGGGGGTATAGCTATCTAAGCTATTATGGACAAATTTTACTAAGAGCAATAGATAATAAGTTATATGGATGAGAAAAAACACCTGGATGGCCAAAAGGTCAAATTTTGACCCCCGCTAACTTAGAGAGTTCTTGACCGATCTTGGTAAAAAATTGTCTCTAAGCTACTTTCCAATATGGTGCAAATTTCATCCCGATCGGAAGACATCGATTTCAAAAGTGTGTTGTCCACTTGACGTGAAATGACCCATATACTTATATATAAAAATAAACAGGATTTCCCTGGATTTTTTACAACAAGTCCCGGGATTCGGGATTTTCGGGATAGAGATTGGATCTCTAGTACATACAAACATACGTATATACATTTTTTTTAAATTTTTCACAAGGCATGTCTTACACAAATATAATTCATTTTCGTGTAAAAAATATATACATACATACATAAATATACGTAGTGAAGGGTATATAGGATTAGGCACAGCCGAATATAGCGCTGTTACTTGTTTTTTGTTTAATATTCAATACATAAATGTGCGCACTTACATTAAATGTTTCCAAATCGTTTTTCACAGAAATTTGCTTCAATACACCCACATTGATTAAATTATTACAGTATTGAACTGTCAACGTACTAATATCCTGTTCACTCAAGTGATTGCAATTGCTTTGCAGCGACGATATGAACCATTTCATTAACATTTGACCTGCAAATAGAAAAGTAAAAGGAAAAAGCGTTTAAATTTGTTTGTACTACATTTTAAACTGTTGAAAATAGAAGCCTAGAAAACAACAAAGATTCGTAAAATAAATTGAACACTTCAATTGATGTAAATAAAAACCAATTCTGAAAGTTAATTTGTCTGCTAAACAAAGCCAAATAAGAGAACTAAACAAAAATGAAATCCGCATTTTTCTTATTTAAATCTAAAGGAAAATATCTAATATACGTTATTTAAAAATCTTAATAAACAGTTTTAAAACGATTTGGAAATATTACAATCAACAAAAGATTGACCCCATATTCATAAACAGTTTATAAAGTTATCAAAGGTCTATAAAACAGACTTTGTATGAAAATCTATCTTATAAACCTTTAATAAAGTTATATTTAATTGGGGTTAGTTTTTAAATAAAGGGTGTTTTTTATAGAGGTATATATATAACTTTGGAATGGAATAAAACAAAGATGAATTTTTTAAATTGACATGAAATTTACTTTATTCGAAAGATAATCTTCTGGCATTATAATTTAAATATGACTTCTGGCATATGACCGCTACGGCTGGCTCAGACGTAGTATAATCTGGAGGTCCAATTTTCGACGACTTTTTTAAATATTTTTGGCCGTATATCGGCAATACCGCGGCGAATGTTGTCTTCCAAGTGGTCAATCGTTTCGGCCTTATCGGCGTAGACTAGCAACTTCACATATCCTCACAGAAAATAGTCTAGCGGCGTTTAATCGCACGAACTTGCAAGCCAATTCACGAGTCCGAAACGTTTCCTTCAATAAA
>NDXZ01018689.1:0-17771 GCA_003055125.1 Paykullia maculata
TACCCTTACCACATGTGTGTGTGTGAAGGGTATAAAAAAGGTTTAAAAAGTTCGTGGCAGTGAGAGTGTTAATTAAAAACTTCGCCAGGGGATTTTTACTGCCATAAAACAATTTTCTATGGGATATGTAACGTATGTGAAAGAATGTCTCCTTCTCCTTATTAAAAACCATATATCGAAAAATATGCCAAAATTAAAAGCATTTATATTGATTTCGTTAGATATTGAAAATACTTTTTTGTACGATTTTCAAAAATTTAATTAATTTTTTCAGGAGCAAACAGTTTTAAATACTTTTTGTAGTCATTTATCTTAGTTGTATTATTCACTAATTAAACTACAAATCTGTCTAGTTATTTTTTTTAAATGTTTTTTGTTTTAAAATAATTAGGAAATTCACTTTATTTACAATATTTTAACTCATATGATAAGAGGACATGAATAAGTGAAAAAATTCACACATACCCAGTGTCCTCCCATTTTTTTTACACAGATTCACATGCAGTATTTACAATAAATCTTTGCTGGCGTAAAACATAAAGTTAAGAAATATGTTGTAATATTTAGAAAGACATTTTTTTGAAAAGTTTTTAATTAAGTTTTTGTACGTGTCGTTAGGTAACACAACTACAACTACAATAACTGCAATTATAGCAAGTAACTCGAAAGACAAATAAAAAAAATGAATTTCTGAAAAACATAAAGCTTGTGTGTGTGTGTGTGTGTTTCAAATGTACTTGTCTCTTTAACGGAAACAGCACTCGTCTTATGTACACCTTTTTTACTGGAAAATATATTTCGTAGAACAAAAACAAAAAACAAGATTATTTAAGTTAAAGTTTTGTACTAACGACAATAAAAACTATACAATAAACACATACAGACATTCATCTTAGTAATGGGTACGTAGAGCATACAAGTGGTAATGACACGGGTCAGTGTTGGCAAAGAATAAAGTTTAAGATTTATGAAGTTAAAACAATAGATGAAATCGGATTCACCTTTTACCAAATTTGTGACGATTTATTTTTTAAGAAATGATAAGTAGAAGCAGATTAGCCTTGTCTGAAGTACGTTAATATTTTGAGGTGGATAATTAATTTTTTTAAATTATTATTCTTAGTGCTACCTATCGGTTTAAAATATAAACAAAGTCTACCATGAATCGGCTCGATATTATTTTTTACTACCCCTAAGGTTCTGGAGACAATGCGTTTCTAATAAAAGTGATTATATATCAACAGAGAACTTTGAACTTTTGTCAGTCGTAGAGATTAGTTCTGATAGTATAAGTTTATTGATGCTACAAAAAAACTTTCATTCTTAAAATAGATATTTTTTTGACTAAAAGAGAAGAATTTTTTGCACGAACTTAATAAAAGGGTAAAGAAGTTGATTGCCACAGCAAATCTGTGTGTTGTGTCTAAAGAATAACAACATTTATTGGTCTCATTAATATTATAAATTTCAGATACCAGATTTTATAGAAATCAAAAATAAGTTTGTACAATTCTAAAAACGATATGAATTTTTACACAAAAACCTTTACTGACAAACCCAATTTTAATATTAGTTGTCTTATTTTATAAATATATTAAAAATCAGAACTTGACAATTCGAAACTGATAACTATTTCCTTGCAAATAATATAATATAATGGCAGAATAAGTTAAATAGCAATACAAAATCCTTTGTTTTTAAAATTGAATGTCGAGATAAAATTGTTAGCATTGAATATTTTCCTTTAAGGTGCTCATAATATAAAAGTAGTCACTAATTAGTGACCTTTTAAAATTTTACAAATAATTGAAAAATTTGTAGAAAATTGTCGTTGAGTTTTCCATTTGAAAAAAAAACTAGTAAGAGCGTTATATTCGGCTATACCGAATCTTATATACCCTTCACTACGTTTTCTGTGTGTAAATTGGTAAATTTTTTTCAAAATACACAAACATTTTTTTTCCCATTATAATAATTTTTGTGTTAAAAAACAAAATAACAAAATAATATCTCGAAAAAAAGTTTGATACCACATACAACCCTGGGTAACCTATGGGAGCTAAGTAAACTTGATATTACACACGGACAGACGGGCAGACGGACATGGCTAAATCGACTTCCCTATCTATAAGGATCCCGAATATATATACTTTATAGGGTCGCAAATGAATATTGAAGAAATTACAAACGGAATAACAAACCTATATATACCCTTAACACATGTGTGTGTGTGAAGGGTACAAATATATGTATAATTTTTTAACATATAGAATATTCCTATTAAAAAAATGTTTCTCCAAATTTTCTGTATACGAATAGCTTTTCATAAAAGAATTGTTAGCTAAGATGCAAAAAGGCGTAAAACATAATTTTACAGGAGAAGCAATAAACTTTGTTAAAAGAGAACTATAAACACATAAACGTTCCTTTGTTTTTTGTTAACAAAAGCGTCAATACATTCATAATACTCAATCAAAAACTTTTTTTATTAAATACGCTTTTTTGAATTTAAGCTTACGATATGTATATTTTTAGTTATAGAATTTAACAAAATAAATTTTATTTAAAGCAAATTATCGAAAAATTTTTATTATACAAACCTTTTTTTAACAAATTTTCTCTTTAGACATTTTCCAACAATTTTTTTAAGCTAAAATTTTTGATTAATTCATTTTGAAAAAAGAAAGTGAGTTCTATGGGGTAATGCAATCAACAAATTCAGTGTAATTGCATTTTTTTGGTCTAAAACTTTCTAAAAAAAATATCGGCAATTTGAAGTTAATAAAATTTGTTGTTAAATTAAATTTATGTTTTAACAAAATTATTTGTTAAAACAATTAAAATTTTTAAATTTTTAAAACAATTAAATCTTTCGCACATGTTAATACATACACATATACATATGTATATACATACATACCTAAATATACTTTTCTTTACATACCTAAACGTAGTTTTGCTTTTAGAAAACTGGGTAAAATTTTTTTTATATATAATTGATAATCTGTTTGTGATGAATTATTTATTAATAAAAATTTTTCTAGAAAAATAATTTCTCTAAAAAACCGCTTCTATATTAAATAATTTATTTTAATTTAGGAGATGTTTAGTAAACGATTTTTTCTTAGAATATGAGAATAATGCATTTATAGAAAGCTTTGAAAACACTATTATCATTATTAGGTATTCTTTTTTAATAAAATTTCAGATTTCCATTAATTCTCTATTAAGTTTTTAATATTAAGCTTTTAAAAACGCTTTTATTAGTAGAAGATTTTTTAATTTAAGTATTTTCGGTCACATACCTTACTTTAAAAAATTAACTCCTTCAACTTCACATCCTAAAATTTTGTATGTTAAACTTGGCTGATATACTAGAATTATAGCTTCATACCTAATTTGCCATCATCGCCATCTTTTCTATGCCTTTTACATTGGTCATTTGTATTTTAACTGCATATTTCTAGTACATTCCATAGGTATTAATGGTGCACAGCACCTTACATTTTATACATTCACTCTTTTATTTAGTTCTTTGTTCTGTCTCCAGAACAAAAATGTCATCGAGAATATTTAGTATAACAATGAAATCAGATTCTACAACAGTATGTGAATACAAACTGTATCTTCATTTAAAACACACACACACACAAACACAAGTAAAAAATATTTGACTTGTCTGGGAATCGATTAAAGTCGAGGGTTGTAGGAGTTTCTACGTGATAATATTTTAAGACAGTCGTCTACAGACAGATGTTAAATATAAACGGCATTACATTACAAATATTTAGAATGTAGAAATGTCGAAAGCAAAAAAGCAATCAAAAAAACGAAACAAAACAAAAAGTTCAAGATTAAACAATAAATGTAGCATAAGATTTTCATGGCATTTAAAGCCCATTTCAAGTGGGAGATTTTAATGGTATTTAAGGATTTACGTTTCGTGTAAGTACGTTTGCACTCGTAACTTCGTTTAAATAATTGTGTCGAAGATTAGTAGGTAGAGTTTAGTTTGGTTTTCTCTTCTGCTGCTAGTGCTGCTACTGCTACTACAGTTTGTTATATATATACCTAATTCAATTTTATGAGATTTACAACTCTGGCACTAATTTTCTGCTTTTAATTACAATTTTTGTTTGCAAACAAGAACGACTAAAACCTACCCGAGGTAATTTGTAAGTATTAAAGAGAATAAAGGATTTTTTTTTGAAGTTGGGTTGTAGTCAATTTAATTTAACAAATATTTGAAAACAATTTATGACTGTTATTAATTTAAGTGCTTATAAAATTTGCTAAATTAACTAATATTTTAAATATTTTAAAGTTACTTGTATAATATTGTGTTAGACATTTTATTTATTTTTCACAATGCTTAATTACCTTTACAAAAAAAAAATGTTCGTATGCCTGTTTAAATAACAAACTTTATGTTGTAAAATAGCTTTTTTGATATCTTTCAAAATTTGCAGAAGATTTTTTTTTAATATATTTTACTAAATAACATTAAAATAATGATTAAATTAACAAAGTTTGTTTGAAAAATTCAAACAATAACCAACTTAAAGTACGCTTCATGCAATTGTAGCTAAACATTTGAAGGATCGCCGAATAACGTTGTAAGTGACAAAATCATAACTTTTAGGAGAGTAAAAAACGTCTTTTAAAGGCAAGATTTTTTTGACAGCAATAAGGTGCATAATATTGACTGATTTGATGTTTAGAGAATGTGTAAGAGTAATCTGCAAAAAAACCGGTTTTGGAAAAATTGCTTTTATAACGTTATAAGCTTGCTGCTTTGCTTCATTTTTTGAAATCTATTTTAGAAACACACTTTTTTTATTTTTGGGGCTTTAGATAAAAAACGGTTATTAAACAGTTATCTAAGGGCTTTACTAATGTATAGCCCTATTTGTTGATTTTGACTTAACAGCGACCTGTTAATGCAAAACTCAAAAAATTATTTCTAACATTTTAAAATAACACTATGCAACAAAAAAATAACTACTATACTATTTTGATGTCTTATGGTCTCCTTACTGCAAAAATAGTCGAAATTTTAAATTCAATGGATAAATAAAAAAAATTTGTATAATTTAAATTCTCAATTTTTTGAGAGGCTGACCTATAAATTCTATCATAACTGAAGAACGACTCGAATTTTATTGTTATATATTTGGGGGATTCGCAAGCCACTCATATGTCATATGTAATAAAAATTAAAAATGGTTTAAGTTAATTTTCATACTGAAAGTGTCCTAAATTTTTTTCAAATAAATTTTTAGTTTATCTTAAAGCTGCAAAACAATATTTTGTTTTTTGTAAAAAGGAGGCAGTCTTTTTTTTCTTATATCTCAGCTGGTTATTGATGGATCATGCCAGTTTTTAATACCGATTTTTCGAAAGTATTTCCAAAAGTTTGATACCACATACACCCTGGGTGACCTATGGGAGCTACGTAAACTTGATTTCAACCAATACACGGACAGATGGATTGACGGACAGGCGGACAGACGGAAAGACGGACATGGCTAAATCGACTTCCCTATCCATAAGGATCCAGAAATATATACTTTATAGGATCGCAAATGAATATTGTAGAAATTACAAACGGAATGACAAACCTATATATACCCTTGTCACATATGTGAAGGGCAAAAAAATATTAAATTATTGGCCGGCAAATTCAGTTAAATTTGAAATTAAAAACCATTCATTACGTGGTAGAAAAGGGTTAAAATTTGGGTAACCAATTTGGTACTTTTGTCTATAAATATTTTTGATTAAATTGGGTGTGTCGAAATAAGTTTTGTTTTAAAATAAATTGATATTAAAAAACTGTAAATTTAGAATTGACACTTTTAAGCTAAAAACTGTTAATAGTATTTTTATATTTATTTTCATTACCTACCTCAAGCTAAGTAGACTGGGCTTGAGCTAACATTTGATATAAATGTAAGTTAATCATTTATTATTTTAAATAAAAGTGACACTTCTTTGAAAACATGTTGCGTAAAAAACAAGATTCGACTTAATTTATTAGGTTTAGCTTTAGTATAGGACTAATGATAAAGAAGACAACCAACCATGTGTTATAGTATTTAATATTTTCCTTTTTTCTCTTATGTGCACCTTTGCAACGCCCGCATTCAATTTTTAACAATATTATTCTTTAAGTATATTTTTGGTTCCTGCACATTAAAGATTATTTTATTTATTTATTTGTTATATTTTATGTTATTCTTATAGTTTTTTTTTTAATATCTATATTTTGTATTAAAAATTTTTCCTTACTCCTCTAAGCTTACAAAGCGACGTGTTGTATGGGTTTTCAATGGTTGTCCGAACTCGAAATATAAAAGTGTTAAGTACAAGTTTTAGAAATAATATAAAACACTGATTTATAAAAAAGTAAAAATAAAATAAGAATAAAAAAGCCAGAAAGGTATTTAATATAGCTAAAGTCTCGTATCTAATAAAGCTAAAGTCCTAGTTTTCATACACATACACATGCATTGATACAACTAGACATTAATTCATTTATTGGTTCGTTTGCTTATGTGTTACTATTGATGCTGTTTTCACATACATTCATAGTATGTATCAACATGGTATTAAAGATCTTAAGTAGTACATGATTCTAAACATCCTGTAGTTGTTGTTGTTAATGAAAATATTGGAAATTTATTTTTTTCTTTTCCCAAGACCAAATGACTTTTTTTTAACTAAGCATACACGATACTTGTACATAAAGACTTTCATATGTTTGCACTTTCCAATTAGTAGTGTACAATTGCAACTCAATTTAATGAATAAAGAAGACACATTGCAATGATGGCAGCAAACACTTGCAATCACTTACACAACTAACACTGGAGTGTGTTGTGGTGCTAAATGATGATTAAATTGTTGACAAAGTGATTTATGTTTGAAATGAAAAGAAAAACATATGTAAAGACAATAAAAGGATAAAAGTAAATGTATTAACGAAAAAATTTAACAAAGAAAAACTGCTAAATTAATAGATTTATCTCGTTAACAAATGTTGTGTTAATATTTAATTTAATAAAGAAAATTTAATTTTCAAAGAAGCAGTCACTTTTGTGAAAATTAAATAAATTATAGGAACATTTATTGTGTGCAAAAATATTACCTGATATTACTTGCCTATTAAAATTACACATAAGAATAAGAAGGGCATGCGCTGTGTATAAACAAATTTTTTTGTATTAAAAATCACTAATACTTACTTACTTTTAATATTTTTAAAATATTATTATCTTAATGTTTATTATCATTTGTACAAAATAATTAAAAATTAATATTAATTTTCGAAAATAAAAACCTATCATGATCCAAAACTATCATCTATCTTTACCGATGAGTATCAAAAGAATGAAAGTATTTTAATAATTTTTCATAAAATTTTGTTTCGACTTAAAATTTGAAATCTTCAAATAATTTATGTCTTTAAGTTATGATATTATGTTTTTTTTTTCGTAAACGTATTTGGCTAAAAGCCGAAAAAAACAAAAATTCCGTTAAAAAAAAAAGTTTAAAAAGATGTAATATTCATATTTTTTTTACATAAGTGATTGTGTTTTAATGACAATTAAAAAACATGATATACAAGGTGGGCTAAAAGAAATCACCCTATAGGAAGATGCTCTTATTTTTGCAAATGGCGGCCAATGTCAAATGTTTTGACATTTGTGAACTAGACAGATGCAGAACACAAGTGAACAAACCATGGAGCGATACACTCCTCAAGAATGCGGAATAATCGTATCTTTTTTTTTGCGTAACAATTCGTCTGTCGGTTGACTTCTTTCAGCCCGGATGACTTTTTTTGGCCCACCTTGTAGTTAAAATTCGGTCTTTGGAGTAAAACTCCATTTATATTTTTTTTACATGTGTGTACATTAATACTAAAATCATAATTGTACTTGTAATGAAAATAAATTGAAAGCTCAATAACATTACTCTTTTATATAGCGAATATATTCACATATTTAAAACTGACTTCATGCCAAAGTTTAAATTTCTATAATCAGTGTAGTACCCCACTGTGCATAAAAAGATTTCAAAAATTTGCCATAAGATAAATTATAACATTCAGATCATTTTTTAATGATGCATGACCTGGTTTTAAAAACATAATAAAACAACCTTCTAAGTTAAAAAACCTATGTATGTACATCAATTTGTAAATATGTTTGTTGACCACTAAATCCAAAATCATAATTGTAATACTTTTGTATGTATGTATATGTATGTGTTTATTTTATATTGTTATTCATTATTTAATTACACACAACAGAAAAAGTAAAAGACCATTTGAGTAAATGTAACTAAAATAAAATTGAAATAGTTTAAGCTTAAAAAAGAAAATGTTTTTAGTGCCAAAAAATATTTGTAATATAAATGTGACACATCTAAAATAGGCAATAAAAAAATGAAAAGACATGAAAAGAAACACATTTTATGGTTGCCAAACATTTCGCATAGAAATCACATTAAAAAAGTATTGCCTTAACAAACTATAGGCAGACACAATGAGAAGATGAAGTTCTATATATTGGATTGACATACATACATATGTATTTAAGCAAATGTCAATGCATGTATATGTAATTGTATTTACATACATATGTATAAATGTTTTGGAATAATTGAGCTAGCCAAAAATAAAATATCATATATATGCTATGTTTGTTTCTTAATATATGTTTTTAAAAAATTTTATTTAAATCAATAAAATATATTTTTGAAGTACTTTTTTTAAACTAAAATAACTATAAAACATTAATGTTCTAAATACAAGAACTAGTTTCTTAGTACATGACATGAAAATGCACTGAAAACACTTTCAACATTTTTAAAGCATTTTTAACAAGTTTCTCATTTAAATTCATTTTCAAGGTTAAAAATAATGTTTATAACAGCTGTTGCTGGTCTTATATTTACACCCACATTTAACTTTTGTTGGCTGTAAGATCAAAATAAAAGAAAACAAATAATGCAAAAAAATAGTTGAATAAATAAATTACGTGGCTTGTGGGAAAAAAAATGTTGGTGGTGGCTAAATTACGTGGCAAATGGTGCTAACAAGTAAAAGTGGTAATGGCCAAGAATATTTGATGCAATTTTGTGCAATAGTTTTTACAATTGAAATTGCATATTTTCTAATCGGCTAAAGAATTGCAAAAACCTAAAACGTTTCCTTTTTAAGAAAACCAATTTTATTGTGAACACAGAATGAAATGTACATGAAATGGTGAAGATTTTTTTCAATTATACAACTAAAAAAACAGAAAGTAAAAAATATAAAAATGTTTGTTTGTTTGTCCTCTGTGGGCACCTAAACTATTTATCAGATTGTGGTAAAACTTCTTTGGACATCCTAAGGACGCCAATTATGGTTTCTGGTTATAAAAAGTGGGCAAAACTACGCCTAAACAAAGGTAACATACATACAGTTATTATACATGGCTTCCTTAGTTATACTTTGAACTTAAATATAGAAACAAATAAGTGAAATTTGACATTATTTTGTTTTATTTGATGAAAAGTCAACTATAAGGGTAAGAAATTCGTTTCCGATACCATGCTTCTCATATAGACAATTGTATGCGGCCTTATCAAGCGTCAGTGAACCGATCGATATGTAAAAACCAAAAGCTTTCATATCAAATAGCACTTCTATTATATTGTAATGTATGCCGGGTATTGCTTGCATCTAATTCATGCTTAAACCTTTTTCTTCTATATTTAAACATCGACATTTTTTATAAAATTTTTGGTGGGCGTGGCTTCTACTATACAATGCTAAAAGTCGTTGTTATATAACTTGAGAACCTTCAAATGTTTGTGTGGGTTAGTCTGTTATCAACGGGCATATTAGATCTTAAATGAAATAGAACCTTAAATGAAAAAGTAGGCATGACACCTCCCATAAAACTAAAATACATTTTATGACAAATTTAAAGAAGCATCTAACCAATAGGGTTTGTGGCCCGCCCATTTAAATGAAATTCACTAACTGATACATTAAGGAAACTATGGAAAACCATCACTATGACCTACATTTTGTTTGTGACATATCTTTAGAACTTTTATATCATTAGTCTTAAAATTTTGTACCAAATTTTTCATTTATGCATAATTTTTTGTTTATTTTCTATTTGTAGATTTTGTTGGGTAAGTTTTCATGTTTTGAAAAAAATATTTCTTGAAAATGTTCCTTTAATAGTTTTTTTGTCTGTTTTATTTTGAATTTTTGATTTAAAGGAAAACTATTTCTAATACTTATTTGAAAGAGCGTGTATTCACTGTATAGTGAATGTATAAAGTTGTTTTTATTTTTTTCATGCAACTAATAATAAATATAAATGAATTAACTCCTTAAAATTCTATAACAAAAATTTTAAAATAATAATTTCAATTTCATTTAAGTTTTTTAAATTTCCTTAGAATCTATTAATAGTCCTTAGTGTACGATTATTTTTTGTAAGTACTATCCTGCTACTATACACATACAAACATACTTAAGTACATATATTTGCTCAACTAAAGAAAAATAACATTTAACAATCTTTGCCAATATTTTTTTCCAAGAACTAAATAGCCTCAATATATACATTTTTTGAAGGACCTTTTTTTCGAAATGCTACACACACACAATTTCGTTTCAATTTGTTACGATACATCAAACATGCCTATATGTATGTATGTGTATTTAATATTTGTTCTTAGTGTACATATATATAAAGTTGTTAAATGTATGCAAGTTCATATGTAAGTATGTTTGAATGTACATATATATGTATGTATGTGAATTATTTGCAAAACCTTTTCTAATAGTTCTTTCGTATTCTTGTTCTTATTTCCAAGTATTTTATATTCATTATATTGTTTAAATAAATTTATTTTTCCCTCTAATGTGACTTTAGGGAAAAATTTAATATTTTTCTATGGATTTCTTTTGAGGTTCTTCTTTTACCAAAAAAATTTCAATTGTTAGTAGTTTTATTTGAATACAGTTTATTAAATTTAGGATTTTTTTATATTAAGAATTTTAAGAAATCGTCCTTTAATGCTTAATCGCAGATTAAGTTTTTTTTCTCCTTATTAGCATGCATGTATTTTGCACGTGCTAATACTTATTATTTGAAAAATCTACATAAATATTTATTTTTAATACACATACATACATATGTATTAGAGCAGTAAACATAAAAGTGGTTTTATATAAATGTAAGATAAATTAAACTTTTTCTAGAGGAAGAATTTGGTCTTATTCAACGATATTTAAAAAAAAATTCCTTTATTTTTACATGTTTTTTTTCTAAGGCCCATTAATAATTACGTTTGAGCGTATTCGTTATAAAAAAATTGCTTCTGTGTCCTTGAGTTTAAGGCCACTAAAGTATTGACGTTTAATTTTTGCGTTTGCAAAATTTAACTTTTGCTAAAATATAAATCTGTGTAATAAAGAGTACGTTACTAAAAGATTTGTTGTACGCTAGAGTAGTTCTAAAATTTATGTTATCTATGTTCACCTTTTAAAATAAACATTTTACAACATCGATCTGGCTGGCTGCAAGTGTTAACGTTATTGAAATTTTAAGGATATTTAAATACTCTTAGCTAGTAGAAATGAAATGTTACCGGTGTTTTTCACAACATACGTGAAAGTTAGGCTGTTATCGGACATATAAAGAATTGTTGGTTATCATACGTATACTTTAAGCTAAAAATCACCTTTATGTTGAGCTTAGGATTCTCCAACCTTTATTTGTTAAACTAAGGTTTGCTAACTAAAGGTTATCTGTACTAGAAAAAGGTGTCACTTTTTCTATTTCAACTATTCAAGCCAGCCACTCTGTGTGTTAAAGGTTCTATGGTAAACAGAAACCAATTTTGCCATGATTTGAAAATGAAAACATTTATTTTAAATTGAAGTTTTAATAATGATAAGAGTTAAGGACTTTTGCTGAAGTTACCTTTAGTTATCACGTACTTTATAGCCAGGTCATGATATCGGCACTTAGCCTGTATAATTGTAATTTTAAATTAGATTAAATATATCAAATATTAATTCCTCAAAACAGAGTAAGTAACTCTTTTTATACCTTTCATTCCGTTTGTAATTTCTACAATATTCATTTGCCACCCCATAAAGTATATATCGCACACCCAGTTCAAAAGTGACACAACTCAAAATTTTTAATTTTTCAGAAATCGAAATAAACTGTTTTTGACGTAAATAAAAATAGTTGAAAACAAAAACGTTGGACCATTGAATTCGAATTAAAACTATTAAGCACTTTGCGTAGGGTAGGGATCTATTACCATAATTTTTTCTGAGTTGCAACTTTATACCAATTGAAACATTAAAAAAGACGTAACTGTTTTTTAGCAACAGTTAACAACAAAAAAATACACTAATATTTTTCTTATAGATAAACAAGTGTATTGTGCATAGTTTAAGCATATAAATTTGAAAAATGAAAATTTTGAGTTGTGTCACTTTTGAACTGGGTGTGCGATATATTTTGGATCCTTATATACAGGTAAGTTGATTTAGCCATGTCCGTCTGCCCATCTGTCTGTGTGTTTGTTGAAATCAAGTTTTCGTAGTCATCCAGGGTTATATGGGGCATCAAACTTTTAGAAATATTTTCAAAAAAATAGGTGTTAAAAACTGGTGATATCGTCCTGAGTTATAAGCAAAAAAAGACGACCACCTTTTTTTTATACCCTTCACCACAAGTGACAAAGGTTTGTCATTCCGTTTGTAATTTCTACAATATTCATTTGTGACCCCATAAAGTATATATATTCTGAATTCGTATTTACAGGGAAGTCGATTTAGCCATGTCCGTCTGTCTGTCTGTCTGTCCATCTATCCGTCTGTTAAAATCAAATTTTTTTAGCCCTCCGATGTCGTACGGACATTATTGGTATCAAACAATTAGAAACTTCCCCGAGATTCTTGCTATTGAAAATCTTCAAAATCCGACAATTACCGTATATAAGCAAACAAATTTTTTTTTTACACAAACGTTATAATAATGGTGTGTAAGACATGCCTTTTGGGGAATTTCGAAAGAAAAAAAATGATCGAGATATAAACAAACAAAAATTTTGGAGAAACATTTTTTTTTACACAATAATTATTATATTTGTATGTCAGACATGCCTTTTAGGGAAATTTTAAAAGAAAAACATTTTCGAGACATATGCAAACATTTTTATAAGGTGCATGTGATTCTAATCAAGTTTTGCAAAACACTCAGTCAATAAGTATAGCTATTTATGACGTAAAGACACACAGAGTTTCAAAATTGAAATATTTTTTGTTTGTATGGCCAAGTTTATTAGAAAAGATTACTAGGAATTTAAAAATTTATCTAGTTTCATAATATTCTGACATTTAACTGATGAGTGGATCATTACTCAACTTTGCATATATACTTAGATAGATAAATGCCTATAATCTAAAATTATTAAAGAATTTAATTTTCGTTCAAGTACGAATAAATTAAAAAAAATTAGGTAAAATAGGTAAAATTATAATCGAAACCAGTAGTTCAGATTAAACAATACATATGTATGTATGTATGTTCTGTATCATTTGGTAATATTTGGACATTATAATATTTTTTTAATATTTTTTTCTTAAGTGCATTTTATTGGGGACGTTTAAAATATCATTAATTTTATATATCCCACTATAATTTTATACCGAAATAAGCAGTAAATTTCTACTTTTTAATTTGTATGTACATATGTATATACGTACGTTTGTATATGGAAGTTGTTGCAGTACTGGAATTTACAAAAAATTTTTCACACTTTTTCATTAAAAGTTAAATATTTTTTATGTATATGTATTTAACTTTATGAATTGAAACTATATCTTATGTTTAAACATTCGTCGGCAAATGTTTGTCTATGTGGTTATATGTTACTATTTTTTCTTTTTGCACATAATATGTATGAATAATTTACTTGAGCAATCATAAAATAAATATATATAAGTACATACATACGTACATACATCATAACCAATTGTTATTTAGTAGATATGTGTTAAAAAAAAAGATTTGCACATAAGTATTTGTAGAAAAACAAACTAAAAAAATATTAAAATAACAAATTTTTTGTGAGTTTTACTTAATACCACAATTTAAATATGTATCTACAAATAAAGAGATGTAGTTATATATATATATAAATTCATATAAATATATTTTTCATTCATAACTTTAAATAGGGGTAAAAACTATTTATATTTTTGCAAAACGAGTCTTTATGAAATTTATTTTAATAAGGTTTTAATTGCAACTGACATATTTGGAAGCAAAAACTAAAAAAAGTTTTGATATATTTGGTTTTCCTAACAATGTGGTTGTTGTTTTTTTGTTTTATGTTTGTTAAACAAACAACAAAATTGGTAAGAGAATTGGGAGTATTTGCAAAGCCACACTTGTCATTATGTAATTTTTGATTTGTTTTAGAAGTTCTATAAAAAATAATTTAAGAACATACAGTGATTCAAAGCCAAACTCGTACAGAAATTGTTTTTTGATGATTTTCTAAATTGCATACAAAATTTATTTTTGAGCTAACAGACAATTTTAAAATTCTATGATTACTGCAATCGTTATATGGTTGCCATAATCATAATATGGTTATAGTCATAATTTACTTCAATACCATGATCATATATGTGGGTGCAAGAATCATTTTATGTTTGTCCATAAACTTCATTACGGCTAATCATAAATGTGATGGTTTCAGATTATGGTTATCATATATTCTAAGGGCATCATATATATGATTATTTGTAACGAAGATTATGGACAAACATATAATGGTTCTTGCACCCACATATATGATCATGGTATTGAAGTAAATTATGACTATAACCATATTATGATTATGGCAACCATATAACGATTGCAGTAATCATAGAATTTTAAAATTGTCTGTTATCATATTACCGTGACCATACTTAACCGTGTTTTTTCTCTGGGTGTATAAATACTCCTTTATTTGTAACAAATTTTGGTAATATAAAAAAAAAAATTGTAAATTCAAAATTTTGTAGTTTAAACTGTGAGTTAACCAATTTACATAATTTAATATATTTATTCATATACACACATACAAAAAATAAAACATAATGCTTTTAATAATAAAATATTTCTTAAAAAGATTTTGGAAAATTATTTTAATTATAAAATAAAATTTTTGTGCCCGAAATTTTTATATGTGCTTAAAAAGGTCCCCTGATACTTAAAATATGTCACAAAATCAAAGCCATTATGAGTATATACATATAAACGATCTTTCAAGTGTAGTTCATTTACACTTTGCTTGTAAAAAATCGCTTTTTACACATTTTGCATGTCCCAACATACATTCATATGATATGTGCATGTGTGTGATATATTAACGTCATGTCAGACATTTATTAACATTGTACCGCCTACAAATGCTTTCAATGTCTGCTGTGCATATCCATAAAATTTTATATTAAATAAAAGATTGACTGATTATTCGTTATACTTTTAGCACAAAAACAATCCTTTCAACATGTTGACATGTTACAAACCAATAAATTAAAAAAGTTTTTCTAAAGAATAACTCAATTATGTATGCATGTGTGTTTGTATGTTTGTATGTACGTTTATACGAGTATTTGCTGGTTATGAAAATGAGTCATTGTGTTTTTGGAGGTTATTTCACTTCTTTGTTGTACAAATTTTACGAAGTATTAGAAAAAAACTGATATTATATGGTATAAGTAGGGTTAAGGCCGCAACCAGGCCATGTGCAAGCTTAAATTAAATTTATTAATGTTGATATGCAATTGATAACATGTAAATAAGACCATAGTATCGAATAATTTTATATAACAACTATATTTTTTTTTGATCTAAGCTGCCGCAAAACTAAATAATCGTTTGCAAAATTTAGATCCTTTTTTGTATGAGTTAACTCGTTTAATTGAAAAAATGCATTGGCATAAACTCTGTTGTACAACCCATTTAAATATACATACTTCAGAATTGTATATCAATTTTATATTTTTAGAATTTGATAATTATTTTCCAAAGATGCTACAAAATAAAATAGCAAAATATTGAAAATTAATAATTAAAATAAAATTTTTTATTCAAAGAGACCTAGGGCTTAATTAATTTATTTCTATAAATAAAATAAATTATTTGTTTAATAGAAAAAATTTAACTATTTTAACAGGTTTGAAAACTTTTTTCTTTGCTAAACTATCGATTTGAAGCCATTTTTGCAGAAAATTTAAGCTGGTTGCACAGATGTTGAGAGTGCAGAACCTTTAAAGATGGCAGGATTTGTTAATATTATTCTATAGAGACAAAATTTTTGTATGGTAAACAAAATTATAAAAATATGCAACTTTTCTTACTGATTAGAAAAAATACACATGATCCTCCTTGCTTTTGGTGCGAAAGAAAACTTAATTTCTTATTTAAAGAAAATATTTATTTTGATTAAATAAACATACAATAAATATACAATTTTCTTAAAAGGTTGTGCTCTGAAAAATTTAATAATTGATTTGCAGCTTTCGAACTTTGTTTATAATTTGTTTGTGGACTACGACGTAAGGTCAGTATGTGCATCTATGTGCCAAGACTGGTGTGCAACTTTAACGCGTCTACAGCTAGAAGAAAATTTGCAAAGGGGACAGATAAACTGTTCAAGGTGTGAGAAACATTAGCAATCACCTTAAAAACACATAACAAACTAGTCCAGTGCCCATATTCTGTAATGTAAGTGAGAAAAGTTTCGTTCGAAAAATTTATAGTCACCTTGTTTAAAAAAGGGAGAGTTAGAGTAACACAACTATTATTATTAAACTTTAAATTCTATAGTATGATGTAAATTAAAAGTTATATGAGTCCCACTGTTCACAATCAAAAGATTATTGTAATTTTAAATTTTTTTCGTTGCGAAAACTTCTTACAAGTTACTGAACAGGGAGGGGTACATGGCTCTACTTAAGACCAGGGCTCAAATTGTCACATCCGCAAACTTACAACTCTTTTTGTAAAAACACATTTTAGTTATTGCATTTTATTGGATTATGGTATACGTAAACGAACTATACGTAATAAAATTTGGGTTATGACATCCGTGGTCGTGACTTTTACAAACTCTCATCCGTTAACAAAAAGGTGGTCGAGCACATACAAAATTTTTAAAATTTATTAAAAACATTCATTAATAAACAAGGTTTTCATAAGATTTTCTTTATTTCATGACTTTTAAAAACAAACTAAATCCAAAACAGTTATTTAAAGTTAAACTTAACAAAATATAACGATTCGATTCCAATCGAATTCATACGATTGATGTGTCCCGTAATTTATCTTTGTACGATTTTTGATACGAGCACGGATGTGACGATATAAATTAGGTATATTGACCTAAGACAGCACATCACTCTGCAACTGGATTTTTTTTGCTGCCTCAATTGTAGAAAAATACATCAAAAGGAAAGAAAACTGGCCACAAGATTGAATTCGTTTACATTTTTTTTAATCCATCAGTTAAATGAAAATTAAAAAATAAGTCCCCATTAAGATATACATATTTACTTTGTTCCAACAAAATTTATTAAAATAAATTTTAAACTGCGAAATAGTTTCTAAACTAAAAAACTAGATTAAAACCCAAATTTTTAATACTAATAACTTGAAAATATAATTAAATTAAAA
>NDXZ01018692.1:0-10326 GCA_003055125.1 Paykullia maculata
ACTAACAGCCCATTCAAATTATTCCTTATAATAAAAAATCTTATATTTAACTAAGCTTTTTTAAAAATTTATGTTATCTCAGGTTTTCGGCATTTTTAAATTTAACCTTAAGCACTTAAATCAACTTATTATCAATAAAGATTATTTTGCTTTTGAATATAGTAACTTAAGTTCACCTAAGTTTTTATTTTTCTAAAAAACCACGAATATTAACTAATAAAACGTTGTTTTTTTATGAGATTAACAGTTTTGTTTTAAGAAAAGTGCATCTTTTTCTGTGTGCTAAAAATTTTATATAAAAACCAAACACAATTAGTTTTAGACAAAACCGTTAATATCGCAAAACTCGAAATTTCGACTTAAGTCATTATGATTTATTGCCACAGATATATATATATGAAGGTATGTAGGACATGCCTTTGAAAAAAGTTCACTAATTGGTTTATATTCAGCTAAAGATATGGGCGAAAAATCCATATGGACTAAAATGAATATCATAAAAAAACAAAGTCTTTTAAGCTTTTAAATACTTTTGTACATGTAAATACATACGATCTTATTTTTTTTTTTATTATTAAGAACTTTTAATCTATCAATATTGTAAAAAAAATATCAAGACATCTCCTGACGGTTTAAATTCTGTGGCATCCATTAAAAAATGCAATTTTTAAGCTCTTTAAAGATATATAAATATATTTTGATTCAAAAAAAGCACGTAAGAGCGATATATTTGGCTGTGCCAAATTTTGTATACTCTTCACTACGTGTATTTATATATGTATGTATGTCCGAAAGGTATATAAAGTCTAAGAAAAGTTGATTTTTTTATGTTATTAATTTTTGTCCATATAGGTTTTTTGCCAATATCTTTGCTGATTCTGGGCCAATTAGTAATTTTTTTTTTCAAACTTCGCAAAAAAGCATGTCTTACCCACAAATATAACAATTTTTGTGAAAAAAAATTTTATTTTGTCAATATCTCGTAATTTTTTTTTTTTTAATTTCCCAAAAGTCATGTATGTCTTAATCACACGTATATAATTTTTGTGTAAAAAAAAAATTGGTTTGCTTATATCGCAAGAATCTCTGCTGAGAAAACTTGATTTCAACAGACGGGCATGGCTAAATCGACTTCCCTATCTATAAGGATTCAGAATATATATATACTTTATTGGGTCGCAAATGAATATTGTAGAAATTACAAACGGAATGACAAACTTATATATACTCTTGTCACCTATGGTGCTTTAATTATTTTCTACATTTGCTATCTTTGGCCCTTTAGCAATTGTATTCATTTTTTTAATACAAACATTTCCTTTATCATTTTTTTACTTATTTAATATTACATATTATTAATTTTCTTTTAATATAATAAATTTAAAACATCCTCAAGTGTTTTTTACGAGCAGAAATTATCGTTTGAAATTTATTACAACATACATAAATGTTACGTTTCTCTGTAATAAACTTTTCATAATGTTGCAAATTTATAAAATTTTTATAAACGTGATATGATTTTAATATTAATTTGTAAATTTTAGATAATATGTATATGTATAAGAAAACTAATTATAAGATTGAATATATGATTGTGAGTTTGATAAATATATTTTATATATCGTCAATTTTCGATAGCAAGACGAGCAGCATAAAATTAAAAATAGAAAACAATATTAAAATATATAATTTTTTTAATCAATAAATTTGTGAAAGTATTAAATTTAAAGTCAATAACCTTTAAGAACTTATTTAAATATTTTCTTTAATTTAACTTAATGCAAAAGTGTCTTTTTTAAAATTGTTTTATGTTAACTCTTCAATTGTCTTATTATTATCTACCAAAAAATCTTACATGATGGAACTTGGCATGATCTAAAATTTTCTTAATTAAAACTTCATTTGAGTGAACATATTATAAAACTTGATTTTTTTAAATGTAAACTTAATTTTATTGAATTAAAGATGCTGTAAAATTTTCAAATGATGTTAAAATATTATTTAGCATAATGTAGAATTTTCCCTAGTAACATTTTAGAAAGTCGTAATAGTATTTTAAGAAAAATTGCATGATAAAGTTTGCTTAGGCAAAATGTTACATAATTTAAAAAATTTTATGATCAAAAATGTTGACATATAATTTTAAAAATGGGTGTTTTGTACAAATTTTTTATATTATAAAAATTTTGTTTATATAAAATTTTCTTAAAATATCTTTGCATTACGCAATACTTTATTACTGAAAGTTTTAGGGTCCTGAATGATTTTTGTTTTATTTTCTCTTATCAATTCAGCTGGGGGCAAATTACGGCATTCGATATCGAATAAAATTTTGTTCGATCGATCGAGTTTTCTTTACATTTGGTATATGAATTCCAATTAGAATTTTTTATTTTCGATCGATATCGAATGCCGAAATTTGCCCCCTGAGTTTAAAAAAAAAAAATGTTAACAAATTTATATAAAAATAAACATTTTTTCTTACTTATTTCAAATATTTATTTACATGCAAAAATCTAATTAAAAATATATATTTTTATTAATAAGATAAATATTTATTTTACATCTAGTTTTTTTATATTATACCTATACATACTTATGTACTATATAAATGTATATATTAAAATTTTTAACTAAATTTATTTATTTTAGCAAATTACAATTGGTATTCATTCCGGTGAAGTTGTTACCGGTGTTATAGGCAATCGTGTGCCACGTTACTGTCTTTTTGGCAACACGGTAAATTTAACAAGTCGCACTGAAACTACTGGCGTGCCAGGACGCATAAATGTCAGTGAGGAAACATACAAGTAAGTGCAATTTTAGTAAATATGTCAAAATATTCATATCATAATGTTAACTGAATTTAAAAAAAAAAACGTTTAATCTACTACATTTCATTAAGAACCTTTTTTCTACATTGAGTAGCAGTAAAAAAATAAAAAACTTTTTGCTAATGACAAAAACATAAAACGTAAAAAGTTTTTAAACTTTGTTCAAATAAATGAAAGCTCAAGAAAAGGGTAGTTTAAAGATACTTTTGAAAAAAAAGAAAACGCTATATAAAAATCAAAGTGTCAAAGGCTTATCTATATATGCCTCAGCTAGTTCTACAACTTCGGGCACTTCTGCTAAGGTATTAATGGCTTTAGCATCTTGCTCATCCTTTTCATCTTTAGAATTCATTATTTTTGGCGGGTGCTGTTGGGCTGAAAGTGATAATCCTGTAGTTGAAGGCAGTGATAAAGATGTTGTTGCTGTTTCTTCTTTTGTTTCTAGGTTTAATGGAGTCGATTCGGTTGAAAACGTAACTTGTTTCTGTTTCGTACTCGCCTTACAATTTTTGGCATCAGTTTCATTTATGTTATTCTTTTGCCTTGACTTTTTACTACAATCGTTGTCGTTTTCGTTGTTGTCTTTGGTTTTTTCAATTTCTTCCATTAAATCGATATAACGTTGTAAACGTCTTGGCAAACGCAAAGTATCAATGCCATCGGGTAATTGTCCATTACTTCGCAGCAAATCACGTATACGACAGCTAAACGAGTAAGGGAGAAAAAAAGAAGAGAACAATTTAGAATATTTTTTTTTTGCTGTAGATTTGAAAAGGTATTAAAGAAGATATTATTTTTAATTTTACTTGAAATTATACCCAAGAAACAAAAAACAACTTACAAAAATAAAAGTACCAACATTTGTGCAATCAAAAATGAATTTTGATTTGTTTTAAATTAAATTTAAATAAAAAAAATAACTTTTCATTTGTATATTTCTTTTTTTATTAACAGAAATTTAACCTTATTTTTTATGTTTTTAAATAAATTTATATACATAAGATATATTTTGCGATAAAGTTTCTTTTAGTAATACTTATTGAACAAATATTTTTCCAATGATGATTTCATCGATTTTTTTTTTATAAGGACTTTATATTAGATGTTGCCTTAAACTTAATATGAACTCTTACTGCCAAATCATATCTATGGCAACTCATCACATCAAATTTTATTGTCTTCGGAAAAATGTGGCACGAATAATAAAAAAAACTACCCACAAACTGTTCTTTCGTTGGAATAAAAAAATGTTGAAACATATTTAATAAAAATAATTTGTAATATTATATTTTAAAGGATTGTCATTATTAAAGTTTCTCTATTTAGAGTTTTAGTTTTAACCCTTAAGTGGCCACAATATCTTTAAGGATACAACCATACAAATAATTATATATTTATTGCAAGTTCAAAAGGAAAATACCCTAAAGTTTTTTAGAAAATGTTATATCCTTTTTTTTGGTTTTGAGCTTGCCTTCAAATTTTTCTTATCAAAGGTTTAAAAAGTCAAGGTTTTTTAAATAACCACAATTTAACTAACGTTAAATACGTAGCTATGCGTATTGAAATTCTTTCATTCTTAAGAATTCTATTTAAAATCCCATAGTGCATAACTTTTAATGTTGGTAGCTTTTTTCTGCATAAAATCAAATTATGCAAAAATATATTTTGGGGAATTATTTTGAGGCTACAACATTTTTTTAATTGAAGAAAACACTTCTTATTTTTTTCAAACATGAATTTTAGACAGGTATGGGGTTCCCAGCTGAGAGTGAACAGACCTTATTTAAACACTTTTTAAAATCCAGGCCTATTACTTTAATATAGAATAATTTTCTAAGGAGGTTAAACTTTCTAACAGCTTGTTGTCAAACTTTTCCTTCTAACTTGTTGTATTTGGGTTAAGTTTGTACATTGTTAAACATACAACAAATTTATAATCATACTTTTCTTTTCTTTTGTTTTTGATAAATGAAATGTATAAACTCAGTTTTCATTTGATTTCAAAAGTTGACTTTTTGCTAGCAGTATAAATTAAAAATAAAATGCGAAATTTCCGACTAATTTAAAGAAATTATTGGGATTACTTTTGGTTAGGTTTTAAATAACTTTTTTCGTCCTTTTTAATGTTGGGTGTAGCTATTATTAATTCAACTCAAAGCTTAAAATTAAAATGCAATACGGCAGCTTTTTTTAGTTAGACTGAAATTGGCCACCAAAAAATATGTTCGGTTTTGTTGTACATATTTTTTAATTTTTTTTTATTCTGCCTCTACTCCTTGTCTCGAAAATGCTCCTGGCAGCATTAAATATAATTCAGCTGATTAATTTTCTTTTGAAATTTTATTTACATTTTATGACAGCTTTAATTTTTTTACAGAGGAAAAATCCGTTTTATTAAAAAAAGGTCTGCGTGATGTTCTTTTATTTGAAATAAATAAAAAAAAATCTATAATAATATGTAAATTTTTGTTTTTGGTACAAATTAATCGGAAAAATATAAAATATGTATTTATCTGCGAATATTGACAATTATAATGAACCGTAAGTAACTTGCCCTTTTTCTTGAAATAATATAAATAATTTGCCTGTAGCGACTTGTGTCTTTTGCATTCTTTCTTTTGTGTTTTTTTATGTTTGTATAAAAGATTTTATAATTATCTTGCTTTTATTTATTTAAAAAATAATTTGGCCTCTTTTAATTTGTGCAAACAATCGACCTTTTAGTTGATGTCGACGTCGATATTTTAATCGTTGTTAAGTCAACATTATTTTGATTTGACAATGACGACCAATTAGGTCTTTCGAATAGTCTTGCGACGACGTCGACATTTTGTTTATGTGAGTGAAACAAAAGAAAAAACATTGACTAATTTTAAGAGGTTAAGTTAAGTTCCATTCGTTCTTTTAACGAAGAAATTAAGTTTGTGATAACTTAAGAATACAAACTTAACTAGCTTAAATACCCTGCAATACATGGTTTATACACTCAAACTTAGTGTAATTGTTATTTTTTAAACAAAAAAGAGTTTTCTGTTTAATTAATAAAAAAAACTTAGTGGAAGATTTTGGTTGATTTTGGTATGTTTTAGGAAAAATGTTGGTGGACTTTTTCTATTTTGGCATCCCTGCTAACAAGGAGAATTCAATAGGGTGCAGATATTAGAGAGAAAATATAATAAGCCTTAAGACTTACAAGGCGATATTACCAATTTTTTGCAAATGATTTTCTGAGACTGTAGTTAACGACCAAAAACAACAAGTATGTCCGATATTTTTAATACTTTCAATATCGAAAAAATAGTCGTTTGTAAAAGAATTTAGTACCTGATATGTGTTTTTTTTACATGTTGGTACATTTTCTTTGATAAAGATCAGGATGGATTTGATAAGGTGACAGCGTTGTGACAACCAGCGTTGTGACAAAACGACATAGTTTCGTTGTAGCAAAAATCTCATAACAACGTTAAAATTATTTCTGTCAGCTGTTTTTTGTAAACAGTTGCAGTCAACTTAAAAAATCCACCCTAAAGAGTTTTCTCTTCTGATATGTTTTTTCAGAGATTAGTGTTGCCACAAATAAACGATTTTTGTAACCAAAATTAAAAATTGTTACCAAATGAGAAAAGAAATAACCAACTTTTGTTGTATTGTAATTTATCGCTTTAAATTTCTCTTTAAAGCATTTTGGTATTTCATTTTTATATCCTTCACCGCAGGTGATAGGGGTATATATAAGTTTGTCACTCCATTTGTAATTTCTACAATATTTATTTGCGACCCCATCAAGTATATATATTCTGGATCGTTATAGATAGAGAAGTCGATTTAGCCATGTCCGTCTGTTTAAATCAACTTTTTTCAGCCCCAGATGTCGTACGGACCCGTTATTGGTATCAAACGATCTGAAATTTCCCTGAATTTCACCAAAATCCGACAATTAATGTTTATTTTTTTTACACTAAATTATTATATTTGTGTGTAGACATGCCTTTTGGGGAATTTCAAAATAAAAAAAAATTTCTATATATAAGCAAAAAAAAATGTTCGAGATACATATAAGCAAAAAAAAATTGTTTTTCCTCAAAAATTATTATAACTATTTGTGTCTTAGATATGCCTTTTTGGGAAATTTGAAAAAAAAAATGTACTAATTGACCCAGAATCAGCAAAGATATGGGCAAAAACCCTATATGGACTAAAATTTATATCATACAGAAATCAAGTTTTCTAAGGCTTTAAAAACTTTTTGGACGTGTGAATATATGTATACATGTGTTTATATGCATACATACATAGGTATACATATAAACACATACATAAATACACGTAGTGAAGGGTATATAAGATTTAGCACAGCCGAATATAGATCTCTTACTTGTTGTTTTACACTTTTAAAAGTCTTGACATTTTCCTCACTTTTAATTTAATTCGCTTTTAAAATTGCAATAATTTTATTTATTGCATATTAAAAAGTTATATAGTATAAATAAAAAAATTTAGTGTACCAATTTATAAATAACATACATATGTACGACATTTTTTAAATCGATATTTTTCGTAAATTCATAAAACGCAGGAGAAACACACTTAATACTGTAAACGCTGCAGAAACCAAATTGAACCAGTATTTATCAGATATTGATAAAAAAAAAGCACCTTTTGTTTAATCTGTTCACCTGTAAAACGGTTTCTATTATCGAGTACTCTCAGATTTACCGCTAAAGTAACTTTCCGAGGACCCCAAGAAAGCATGAGAAACTAAATATCAAAGGGCGCTTTAAGAAAGAACCGGAAAAATATGTTAAAAGGAAAACAATGTACATATTTAAATAAAAAACCTATTGGCCCCTCATCATAGTCGTAAAAAAAGTATACTTTAAGAGTTATAAAGTATACTTTTGAAAAAAGTATACTTTTTGTATACTATAGACGAGTTAAAATATACTTTTAACGTAAAAGCCGACTTTAAACTTTAATAATGGCCCGTATTCATAGTTATGAACTAAAATTGGTTCTTTTTAAAAACGACTTTAAATTTAAAACCTATTATTAACTATTTTGCTATTATAGTCAAAAATAATATATGTTTTTAATTAAACCAGCTTTAAATGGGTGAGTCATCAAATCGTAAAATGTTTTCATACAAATTGTAACAAAATATGAACAAGTGGGAACTCTACTCAGCTGATTTTGTATAATGTTGACAAATGAAACAAAAAAGAAAAAACAGAAATGCCAAAAAAATTTTAAAAATTAAAATACATTTTTTTAGGTTTTTAATTTAAAGTCGTTTTTAAAAAGAACCGACTTTAGTTCATAACTATGAATACGGGCCAATATGTACATAAGATATGCACAATAGAACATGTAACGCAACCCAACATAGAAATATTCAATATTTTTATACGCATAGAATTTGGATGAAATCTTGTTTCGTACCGTTGTTTTTAATACAAGCTTTTTGACAGTCTATTTGATGAAGACTGGCGAAAAAATGTTCGTTTTACATATTAATAACAAAAATACAAAACCAGAGTTCAAAAATATCAAAATTATATGCAAGAAAAAATATTGATATAACGATATATTGCAAAGTAAAATATCGACGATATATGTATATATAGCTCATTTACTCAAACAACGTCATAACTCAAAAAAAGAAAAAATTTCGGAGTTAATGATGCAGAATTGTTCACTATACCATGCTTTATATTTTGTAAAAAATTCATGTAAATGGCATGTAAACTCGCCTCTTGATAGAAGAAAATTTTTTAGTATCTCCACTGAGTTGTATGTAAGTTGAAAACTTTAAACTCATTTTATGCAAAACTAGTTTTTTTTAGTTTGACGTTGTTTGAGTAAATAAGCGATATGTAAATCGATATTTTTGCCCAACCGTAAACTACACTACATATCAGATTTGGCACGGCCAAATATAGCACTTTTACTTGTTTATTTTAATGTAGCGCTATACTGAACTGATAGTTTCAACCGCCAGTTGTTCTACTAAAATAAGTTTTAATCAATTTCAATTAAGAAATTAAATGTGAATTATTAATATAAAAAAAATTATTAAACGTTTTCTAAAACTTAACACTGTATGTTTTGTTCTTAAAGTCAACAAATATTCACATTTATAATTTCTCTACCCTATACCACCCAAACCTTCCAAACCTTTTCTTCGAGCCAATCCCATTAAATAAAATTTTTATTCTTTTTTTATTTTACACAATAACCCATTTCATTGTTTTTTTTAACTACTTGGGACAGTGCCTCTGTCAAATTTTTTTACAAGCGAAGGATTTTTCTTCAACAAGTATTTCGTTACATTAATTGTTCTATTTTTTATAAATGATTACTTTGACAAGGTTCAACACATTTCGACAAAGTATCGACGTTACGTTTTCTTAGGTAATACCAAACACATGAAGACAATCAAAGATAAATGTCAATTACGAGGAGGGCAATGCCAATTTAAAACTAACAACAGAAGGCCTTGTCGTTTTATGTTGAAAGCAACAATTAGAGGTGGTGTTAATATTGAACGATATACATACACATTTTTTAACGAAATACATACATAAATATATTAAATATTTTATTATGAAACCAATCTAATTTCAAACCTTCCTCTTTGCTTAGAGAAAACAGAATTAAACTTGTACAGTTAACTTTAAATACATTTCTCCTTATACATTTTTTTTATTTACTAGCTTATTGTACCCGGCGTAGCCCGGGGTAACAAACAGCTTAACGGTTCTGATACTTATGAAATTAAAAAAAGGAACTTTTTAGAATATAGATACGACATATTATGCCAAAAAATTATTTTTTTTAAACTTTTCGATCCTAGCCTCATATGCCTCAAAAAAAACTGCTCTCAAAATACATAATTTAATCAATTGTAATTGTTGGTTAGTTGTGACCCCACTTTATTTTATCCTTCTAACTTTTGGCTTAAATAAGCTCATAGATACTAAATTGAGTCATGCAAAGTTTAAAGATTAAAGCTACAAAATGACGTTTAATGTATTTTATTTGACCTAATAGTACAAAAGTTTTGGATCATTAATATAAACGTTCTCCAGAAATGTGAAAAAAATGGTCCATGACAATATAACAATTCTTAAGATATGCAAAAGAATTTATTTAAGTAATACTGGCAGTGTCAAACCCCCTCATCCAATCCTGACAATTTTTAACTTGGCTAAGAAAATGTCTATTAGAGTTAATTGTGCAAAATTTTGACGTCATAGCTATAACAGTTTTCAATATATGCCACAAAATACATTTAAGTTGTATGGGCAGTGCCACACTCCCTTATCTGGTCCTAACAATTTTTTTCCTCAAATAGGTGGTGCCACACCCCTTTATCCGATACTAACAATTTTTGGCTCGAATAAGGAAAATGGTAATAGAGTTAAACGTGCAAAGTTTTAAATCCACAGCTATAACAGTTCTCAAGATATGCCGTAAAATGGTTTTGAGTTCT
>NDXZ01018693.1:9197-19485 GCA_003055125.1 Paykullia maculata
AAAAAAAAAAAAAATATACTTGCCTGGATACCATCTTGAGGTTGAATTTTTTGTTTCTGAAAGAGAAGTGTTTGTTTTTGATGATTTTTCCATTTTCGGTTTAAGTTAAAGCGTTTAGAATCCTTCCTTTGTAATTTTTTTCCATTGTTTTTAATATCTTAAATATCCAAGCACAGTTTTGTGACTTTGCCCAATTTTGCGGGCAATGGCTTGCTAAACTATATATTCGACGATTAAAATAAAAAGTCTGAGTTTTTAGAAATTACATTTCGTGCGAAAGGTTTATTTTGTCAAAATGACCGGTAAACCCTATTTTTATTTAGTAAAACCTGTGATATGGTAAAATTTTTGTAAAAAATTAGTCATAACGGTAGTGTACATACATATGTAAACAATAAATAAAAATAAAAAAAACTTGTTAACTGCAAATGAAATAAACAGTCATGAACAAAAGAAAAAATCATAAACAAAAGATTAAAATAAATCAAACATTGTTTTGCTATATACAAACATAAATACTATTTTATTTATGTATAATTTATGTATAAAACCGTTATAAAATAAATAAATAAATATTTTTGCGACACGCAATTTCATAAATATATTTATAATCTAATTATTGTATGTATGTATATAGTTCCTTGGCCATCCTTTTAAAATGTGTTGAAAAATTTATCAACTGGTGTATTATTTAAGATATTTCTTTAAAGTTTGATGTTTGTATCTCTAAATTTTCCTTAAATATATGGGCATTTCCACAGAAAAACCATTGATTTTTTTCTAACATTATATCAAGAAATGTATGAACATATTTGCAAATACATTTTACTATTGCACAAATCTCTAACAAAAACATTTTTAAAGCAAAAAACAAAGATCGATTAACGGTAAATTTTTTATTTAATTTTTGTTTATGTTGTAAACCACCATTCTTGTACTTAAATCATCTGTTTCTTATTCGAACTCTACTATTCTTGTAATTAAGTGGCTAAAAATTTAAATTAAATAAATCAATAAACGGTAGCTGATTACGAAAATGCCAGTGTCGGAACTTAATTTTTTAAGGTATTCTTTCTTAAAAATATCATAATATAGTTAACTCATGCCAAAATACAAAATAATTTAAATTTAAATAAATCAATATTTGGTGGCTTTAACAGAAAATAAAAAAGAACGATCGCAAACAGTAACACTTAATATTTAATTTTAATAACAAAAGTGCATTACGTTCGTCAATTATTATTTTTTCTGTAAGATCATACCGTTCCGGACTGTGGAAATATCCATATCCAATTTTCAAATAACAATAAAAACCTTTTATTGATATTTTGTTTTTATTGAAAGTAACGATATAAAATATGCTATAAATTTCTTCTTGATTAACAATTTATATTTACATACATATGTATGTATTATGTATCTAAATACATATAATAATTAATAAGCGATCAAAAAATAAGGTGTGACGGACAGTGTTGACAAAACTTAAAAACCAAAACAATCCCAAAACAGTAGAAAATCCATGAAAAAAGCTTTTCTTCCTAATTAATTTTTTAATATGCCAAATCTATCCTTGGTTATGCAACATTGGTAACGAATCTTACAATTCCACAGTTAGTACAAATTTACTAATTATAATATATAACGTAAGTTTTTCAATACTGTCAGGAATAAGAAAATACCTAAAATCAATTAACCATAACATTTTTTTTTGTATGCTTTAAAATGTTAACAGAGTTTGTTCGTCTCTGGTGATAAAAGTATTTTAGGCTTCATTGCACCTTGACTATTTTTGCTATTAATTGGAGTTTTACATAGATACATATACATATCGTTTTTTTGCTGTAACAAGGTCATAACTCAAAATATTAAATTTTTCAGGAGAGGCATTTTTAGTTTTTAAACCGATGTATTATTTTTTTTCTTAAAATTTTGAACGCAAATAAGATTAAAGCCTCAGTTGTAACTTTACTAGATAACTTATCGATGTTGATCATACTAACGACAAGGCCCACACAAAATAATACGTTTTTGCAAGTAACAGACAATAATAGGTTATGCAATTAGGACAAAATGCTTCTATGGCGATCCTGTGTGTAATTTTAAAAGCCGATTGACAGAACTTTGTCAGTTTTTAAAATATCTTATTTATTATGTACTGGTGCTATTAACTCGAAATATGGGTTTTTTGAATTATGACATTGTTGCAGCAAATGAGCGATATGTATTTATGTACATACATACATACATAAGTGCATATCGTGGTACAATGAAACAAACTATATAAACTTATTACCTTTTGTATGAGTAAATACCATATTGGACCATGGTACAAACATTCATATGTACATACATACATACATATATAATTTATTTTTGATATACATACAAACATACATATGTATGTACATCCATAAGTAGATACATGTGTTCATGCATAAATACTTCAAAATCAAAAATGTCATTCGTATCGTTAATAAATTTTCTTTTCTGTTTTCTATTCTAATTTCTTTTGTGTTCTGCTAAAGATATAAAAACTAAATACGACCGAATAAACTAATCTTGTATTGAAAGATATCGTTTTGCTTTTGGATTCGAAAAGAATTGAGAGAAAGTTAGATTTAGACGAAAAGTCAATATGGCTGAAGATACGGAATATAAAAAATTGTCAGTTGACGAAAGATGTGTTCATAAGCTTTGGAAGGCTCGAGTAGATGGATACGAAGAAGCTGCAAAAATCTTTCGTGAGATAGATGACGAAAAATCTCCAGATTGGATGAAATTTTTGAGTCTTATTAAGAAGATGGTGGTAGACTCGAACGCCATGGCCCAAGAAAAAGGTCTTGAGGCGGCATTGATTTTTGTTGAAAATTGTGGTCACGCGGGAAAGACGGTTGGGGATGTTATGTCGGGGATTGTACAAAAGTGTATTGCTGCACCGAAAACTAAAACCAAAGAACTTTCAGTTCAAGTAACGCTAATGTACATCGAAATTGAAAAACACGAAGCAGTTGTAGAAGAACTCATCAAAGGTATGGAACACAAAAATCCAAAAATTGTTGCTGCATGTGTTGCGGCCACCACATTGGCATTAAAGGAGTTCGGCAGTAAAGTTATCAATGTAAAGTCGCTCATTAAGAAGTTAGCTCCCCTTATGAGTGAGCGTGACAAGGCCGTACGAGATGAAGGAAAACAGTTGGCAATCGAACTATACAGGTAAGATGAAGGGCAAAAACACAGGTAAAATTAAAAATTTAATTTTTTTTTTAATTTAATTGATTACTTGAAGATGGATTGGACCAGCTATGAAACAACAGTTGTCTTCGCTTCCCCAAGTAACTGTTAAAGAACTTGAAGATGAATTTGATAAACTTAAGGGAGAGAAGGCTGAACCAAGTCGTTATTTAAAATCTCAACAAGAAAAACAGCAACAAATGTCTGCTGCAGCTGCTGAGAATGAAGAGGGTGGTGTTGGTATGTGCGCTTAGTTTAATTTGTTTTTTTTTTCTTTTTTTAGCAAATGTATATAGTACAAATACGTATGTATATCCTTTAATCAGTTGTAACAAAAGCAGCGATTTTCAAATATCCAAATGTTAGAAATTTATAAATCTTTTAAACTGTATTATTTTTTTAAATCCAGTAAAAGATTATTGGATTGTTTTTGTTAAAAAGAAAATTTAATAAACTCTTTTCATTTAAAACTTTGTGCGTTAATGCCCTAATGATATATTGAGAATGTTATTTTATTTAAAACTTTAGTTTCCCATGTGATATTAGCCGAGTGGAATGCGTTTTCGAAACCAACTACGATTTCAAATAAAATAACATTCTCAATATATAACAATTCCAAAAACATATGAATTTTAAGCCAAAATGAATAATTGCCAATAAATTTATAGATTAATTTGATTTTAAAAATATGAACTTTAAGACAATTTTAAAGTATATAGGTAATAGGTCGTTTAATAATTCTTAAGGAAATCGCTAATATAAAAGTTTCCTGAAATTATTTATTGCAAAACTGATACAATTGTATGCATATACATACATAAGTATATATAAGAATATTTTTGGGCGTTAATACATAGATGATATCGTATACCGATTTTGATAGTCTTGTTGTCATCTTATATATGTTGGATTTTATAATTGAATATGTTTAGTGTAGAGCAACAGGTATTTCTGAGATCAGCACAAATACGTTAAATTAAAAAAACAATTATTAAGACTAATATTATTTATTACCTTGAAATCGAAAAAGTTACTATTTTTAAATATATTTGATAAAAGTAGCAACTAAAACATTCCGTCCCTGCCCTTTGACAATTTGAATTTTTTATACAAAAACAAAATACATGTTGTTTTTTTATTTGTATTTGTAGTAGCAATGAGTTTACCTGGTTTTTTGTACCATGCTAAGGATAATCAAGCATAAATAACATATGATAGGTGAGCAGGCAGCTGCAGAGGAAGGATAGAGACGCAGCTCACTTGGGTCCAATGCATACGGTCCCTTTGTGATAACATTTGATAAATAAAAAGAGAATGAGAAAAAAGAAAATTTGGTTGTTGTTAATTTGGTTCTGTCTCATCTCACTCATTAATAAATTATGAAAAGCAAGTTCCAGTTGCTATTTCTATAAAATTGTAGTTTAAATATATAAAATTTACATTCAAAACAGTAGTACCGATGAGAAAAAGAGTGCTGACGATGAAATCGTAGCTGGGGCAAATTACGGCGCTTGATATCGATCTAGTTTTCTTTACATTTGGTATAGGAATTCCAATTAGAATTTTTTATTTTCGATCGATATCGAATGCCGTAAAATCATATGGGAAACTAAATCTACATATATAAAACAGTAACGTGACTGATTGATTCATCATCCCACAGCCCAAACGCATAAAGCTAAGTCTTAGTAAACTTGATTTTTTTATGATAGAATTTTTAGTCCGTACAGGTTTTTGCCTATATCTTTGCAGATTATGGACCAATTAGTCCAATTTTAACAAACATGTCTATAGTTTATCTAAAAAATGCAAAATATTAATCTTGTGAAAAAAAGTGGTCGTCTTTTTTTGGTTATATGTATGTATGTATATCAGCCGGTTATTGATGGATCTTGCTAGTTTTGAATATCGATTTTCTCGAAAATATTTCCAAAAGTTCGATACCCCATACAACTCTAGGTGACCTATGGGAGCTAATCAAACTTGATTTCAACCAAAACACGGACAGACGGACATGGCTTAGGATTCAGAATAAATATACTTTTGCGACTCCATAGCAAATGAATATTGTGGAAATTTCAAACGGAATGACAAGCCTATAAATACCCTTGCCTTGAAGGGTATAATATTACGTTTTCGGTACTTTTTGGAAATTCAAACGTAAAAATGGAGCTGAAAAGTACAAAAAAGAGCAAAAAACGGGAAAAAGTGTTAATTAGTAAAAAACAAAACTGGTCCGATTTGAATAAAATTTTCGTGGTAGAAAAAAAGGGAACTTCGAGTAATTAGTTTGGGGTAGCGAAGAAGACCGAGTCCAAGCTAGTTTTTAAATAAAATAACATTCCTAAATATATCACAATTTCAAAAATATATGAACTTTAAGCCAAAATTAAACAAAATATTAATAAATTTGTAGATTAAAAACTTTAACAAATAATAAATATGACAAATATACATATGTACATATATGTAATAAAATTTTACAGTTGAAAATTAATCAGGGGTGTCAAGGCGAATTAATATCAGGTGGCCTCATTTCGGAGAGGATTTTTTTATTTCCATTTTTTTATATGAAGTTTGACACTAGGCTTTACAAGAAGAGAGAGAAAATTATTTTTTATGTATGGAGTTTGACATTAGCGTGACGAAAAAAAAAATCAGCTGATTAAATGAGGCCACCTGATATATATTCGCCTTGAGGGGTGTCGTAGAATCCAATAGATGTCAAAATTGAATTTAAAATCAACAAATACTCTTTTGTGTCATAAATTTCGATATTTTCGATTAATGAAATAAGTATGTATTCCGATTCGAAAATGAAACCAAAATGTCGGAATTTATGACACATAAATATTAATTTGCCATTTTAAAATCCAATTCCAACAGCTATTGGATTCTATGACATCCCTGTATATTTGGAAAATGCTTAAAGGTGAAGGATATACTAATGTATGTGTAAATAAAATACAAACAAATGTTTATAATCCAATATGTATCTAGTCTGTTGTTAAAATTTCTATATCATTTTATTTGATATGATTACTTTATAGAGGACTATGTCGATGCTGGTGGAGAGGATATTGACCCCATTGATCTACTTGATCCCGCAGATATTATATCGAAAATGCCTAAAGATTTCTACGACAAACTTGAAGAAAAAAAGTGGACTTTGCGAAAGGAATCATTGGAGGCTTTAGAGAAGCTTTTAACAGAGAATCCAAAACTAGAGAGCGGAGACTATGGACAAGTGGTAACTGCCTTAAAGAAAGTAATAACTAAGGACACCAATGTAGTACTGGTTGCTATGGCGGTTAAATGTCTTGGAATGTTGGCTAAAGGTTTAGGAAAACGTTATTCTCCATATGCTATGGTAAGTTATGGGTGCAAACTTAAACAAATGCATTTTTAAGTAAATATTTACATAATAATTGTTACGATATAAAATTGTCACGTCGTAAGGCATGTGTACCATCATTGTTGGAGAAATTTAAGGAAAAGAAGACGAATGTCGTGTTGGCACTACGGGAAGCAATGGATGCCATTTATTTATCCACGAATTTAGAAGCGATGCAAGATCATATAGTTGAGGCTTTGGGTAATAAAAATCCAAATGTTAAGTCGGAGACAGCATCGTTTCTTGCAAGAGCTTTTGCTCGCACTCAACCCACTGCAATAAATAAAAAACTATTAAAACTCTTAGTGAGTACCCTAATAAAGACTTTAAACGAACCAGATCCGACTGTCAGGGATTGTTCGGCCGATGCTCTAGGAACCCTTATGAAATTAATGGGTGAAAAGCAAGTAGGACCACATCTAGCCGATGTTGATGCTTTGAAGATGGCAAAAATCAAGGAGTTTCAAGAGAAAGCGGATATAAAGATTAAAATTGTGGGAGCCAAAAAGGAGAGACCTGCTACGGCACCATCAAATAAACCAGCAGCTTCAGCATCAACAAAGGCTGGTTCTAATGAGCCGAAATCAGTAACGCGACCAGCTACGGCAGGAGTTAAGAAATCAGCTATTAAAAAGGGATCACCAGCTACTGGCGGTAGCAGCACTGGAACTCCACTATCAAAAAGTGCTAGTGCGACTAGAGTCTTAGTCACTGAACGCGAAATGTCAGCTGAGGAGCTGCAGGTAAAAGCAGAAGAGTTAATTGGTCCAAATATACTTACTGGCTTAGGAGATTCAAATTGGAAAAATCGTTTAGCTGCTGTCGAAAGTTTTCAGCAACAAATTTCAGATTTCGACCCAAAAATGCCTGGTATTTCTCAGGTCTTGGTTAAAACAATTAGTGGTCGAAAACCCGGCTTAAAGGAAATGAATTTCCAAGTACTTAAAATCAAATTAGACATTATACGGACGATTGCTGAAACATACCCAATGTCGGCAACAACGGTTGAGGCTGTCGTAAACGAAATAACAGAAAAACTTGCGGACGTCAAAAATGGAAGTACTGCAGGTGATGTTTTGACAGCCTTTGCTGAAGCAACTAAACTGGACTACGTTGTGGGCAAAGTGTTTTCATTCGCTTTTGAACACAAGTCGCCAAAAGTTCAATCGGAAGCATTAAACTGGGTGAACAAATCCATTTTGGAGTTTGGTTTTCAAATTCAACCAAAAATCCTTATTGATGATGTTCGAAAAGCGGTACAAAGCACAAATCCATTGGTTCGCGTTGCAGCCATCAGTTTAGTTGGAACAATGTCAATGTACATGGGCAACGCTTTAATGATGTTTTTTGACAACGAAAAGCCAGCATTGAAGTCTCAAATACAAGCCGAGTTTGATAAAAACGCCGGCGAGAAGCCTCCCAAACCAATAAGAGGTGTAAATAAATCATCTGGTTCACCGAAATTAGCAGATGGAGCCGGTGACACTGATGGTGATGGTGTGGAAGACACAGATGAACAAGAGCCAATAAACTTGGCAGATATGCTGCCAAGAGTTGACATTTCCAGTCAAATTACCGAGTCTTTGTTAAAGGAAATGTCTGATAAAGATTGGAAGGCTAGAAACGAAGGCCTTAACAAATTGCAATCTATAATAAATGAAGCAAAACTAATAAAACCCACCATTGGGGACTTGGCACCGGCCTTAGCATTGCGGCTGCTCGATTCAAATGCCAAAATTGCCCAAACAACCATGTCGATTTGCGAACAGTTAGCAAATGCAATGGGGCCAGGTTGTCGAAATCACTTAAGGGTGTTATTTCCCGGTTTCCTGCATGCTTTGGGTGACAGCAAAAGCTTTGTACGGGCTGCAGCTTTAAATTGCATCAACACTTTTGGGGAGAAGGGCGGATATAAAGAATTTTTTGAAAACGAAATGATAGCTGATGCACTAAAGTCGGGTTCGCCGCCTTTGAAATCGGAACTCTGGGCATGGTTGGCGGAGAGATTGCCACAAATGACACCTAAGAGTATTCCGAAAGAAGAGTTAACATCATTGATTCCTCATTTGTATGCACACATTTGCGATCGCAATGTTGACGTACGCAAGAACTCAAATGAAGCTGTTTTAGGAATAATGATTCACTTGGGTTTCGATGCTATGGTAAAGGCATTAGACAAACAGAAACCAGCTTCCAAAAAAGATATTCAAGCAGCCCTCGATAAAGCTCGTCCAAATTTACCGGTCAAACCTTTGCCTAAGGGAAAACAACAGGCGCCCATATTAGAAGAATCAAAAAAATCAGTAAGAGGAGGTGGTGCTGCCATACAAAAATCAGGTGCGAACAAAGGCTCTGGTAGTGCCAGAGGTGCCAACACGTCGACTTCGCGCAAAAAAGAAGAAGAAGTAGATACATCACCTTTATTGGCCATTAACAACATTAAAAATCAACGATTAATTGATGAGCAGAAAATGCGAATACTAAAGTGGACTTTTACCACACCCAGAGAAGAGTTTATTGAATTACTCAGAGAGCAAATGACCGCAGCAAATGTTAATAAGGGGCTAATGGCCAATATGTTTCATGATGATTTCAGGTAACGTCCTTCTTCTATTTTTTCTCTCAATCTTTTCCAATTACGCTAATAAATTTATATAAATGCTTTGCACACAGATATCACTTGAAAGTGATAGAATCATTGATGGAAGATTTGCCTCACAATCCCAAAGCTCTTATATGTAATTTGGATTTAATTTTAAAGTGGCTTTCGTTGCGTTTTTACGATACCAACCCTTCAGTTTTAATTAAGGGTTTAGAGTATCTGCAACAGGTATTTTTAAGTTTGGTCGAACACGAATACATTTTAGCAGAGAATGAAGGTTGTGCTTTCGTACCTCATTTATTGCTAAAGGTGAGTAAGTCATTGCAAATATTAGTCAACTGATTGGTATTATTGGTGAATGTGGTGAACAATTTGAAAATTTTTTGATTTGATTTGATTCGATTTCAGTTGGGCGATCCAAAAGATACTGTCCGCAATGGTGTTCGCTCTCTGCTTAGGCAAATCCTTTTGGTTTTTCCCTATACTAAAGTCTTTGTTTATGTCATGGAAGGACTTAAGTCTAAAAATGCACGACAACGTACCGAGTGTTTGGATGAGTTAGGCTATTTAATTGAAAATTATGGCTTAGCTGTTTGTCAGCCGTCGCAGCAGGTGGCACTGAAAGAAGTCGCACGTCACATATCCGATCGTGACAACAGCGTAAGAAATGCCGCCCTTAACTGCGTAGTTCAAGCTTATTTCCTGGCTGGAGACAAAATATACAAACTTATTGGTCAATTGAACGATAAAGATCTGTCCATGTTAGACGAGCGCATCAAACGCGCCAAAAAGCCACAAAGAAAACCTGCTGAAGCCAATAACTCAATCGTCAAAACATCTCCACAAATATTACACCAAGACAGTATTGAAATTGATGAATCATCTACCAATGGATGCGACGAATTGCCATTACCAGAAGAACACGATCAAAGGTATTTTTACATACATAAGTTCATATGTATGCATTTGTGCAGGCCAATTTATATGTGAATCATATCATTTATCTTTAAATATTCATAAAGAATTATTGCCTTGTGCTTTTTAGTTTATTTTTATAT
>NDXZ01018693.1:19545-45994 GCA_003055125.1 Paykullia maculata
CTGAATATGAAACAAATGAATCTAATAACTCTTCTGTGGCTGCAAGAGATGTGTGCTCTACATCGCTCCTAAGACAAGCGTAAATTTCGTTATTTCTTTTTTGTTTTGTTTTGTTCCGTATTGAGTTACATATATTGCAGTATTGTTTGTTTTGTTTTGTTTTGTTCCTTTTTTTATTGTTGTTGTTTTGTCGTTTTAAAATGTATGTGCGTGAGTTCTATTTCAACAAAAAAAGTTGTCTTAATTAATCTGTTGATTTCCAAATACATAGTTTGGAAAATTTGAAATCGCATCCATAAGGTTTTTTAGTTTTAAATAAATATTTTATAGAAAAAAAAAAAAAACATTAACGGTTTAAGAACGTTCATTTTTACGACTCGTCAAGGAATGGTTGTGCTAGTAAAATCATTTAGCAGGTACATATTAATAAAAAAAAATTAACCCACCCGATGTCACATGCCAGAAGTTTGTCAAAGCACTAATACACAAACATGTAATCATCAACAACACCTTTCTTTAACATTTTCATATTGCACCTGCGACAAGATACCGCCTTCATTTAAATTTTTGTCGCAAGCAAAGTAATATAGCTTATGTCTGTCAGCGTAAACAAATGAAATATATTTTATGTATTAGAAAAACAAAATATTTGGGTGTCCACACTATTAAGTGCAAGTTCATATTAAAAATATTTTAAGTGAAAAAGTGAGAGTGTATTGAGTTTTTTGAATTTCTGCTTACATGTGGCAACGGGGTCAAAGTGAATTTTACAACTTACTTCAAACAAACAGAAACCTCTGTTTCTGAAACAGTTAATTTTCGCTTTAATCAAGTAGACGCGAAAAAATGTCTCACAATTTATTTATATATGTATGTTTAATATAATACACTCAAAGAAAACCCTTTATTCAGATAATGAATTTCTACATTCTATTATTGAAATTTGTCATTGAAAGTCATTGGACCTAATCAAGCCGATTCATTGGTTTTATGTAACATTTACAGTTGTCTAAATGCTGAGTTTTACTGGTGCTTATGCCAGATCATCAGTAGACTTTCAAACTTTTTCTTAAAAAAACTTAAAAACGTTAATGTTTAAGTCAAAAACAAATTGAATTATAATTTATTTAAATTCAAAAAAATTTAAACGTTTTTTCAAGAAATCAACAAACAAATATTCAACAAAAATTGCATGATTTACTAATATTTTTCCTTAATTAAAAAAAAAAAAATGTTAAAAAAACGATTTTCATTAATGCAATGAACTATGAAAATCTATTAAAACAATGAAATTTGGTGACTTCATGTAACTTCATGTATTTTTTTTATTGTTTTTCTTTTAGTGTAGATTCAAAAGTTTTTAATATTTTTCACTGGACTTTACTGAATTGCGTTTGATAACGGAAAATTCAGTAATAGAGAGCAGAAAAACTAGTAAGAGCGCTAGTTTTGGCTGTGCTATATACCCTTCACCACGTGTTCCGGTTTCGAATAAAAATTTGAAAAAAACCGGTTAACTAAAAGGTTGAAAAAACGGGTTTTATTAGCAAAAAACCGGTTTATTCGGCATTCGTAAAATCAACATTTTGAAAAAATCGGGGTTTCCACCGGTTGAAAAAACCCGTGCTCACCCTAGTATTTACATGTTCGAAAGGCAGTTAAAGTCTTAGAAAACTTGATTTTTTATGATAGAAATTTGGTTCGTATAGGTTTTTTGCCTATATCTTTGCAGATTATGGACCAATTAGCCCAATTTTTTCAAACATGTCTATAATTTATCCTAAAACTGTAAAATATTAACCTTTTATGTGCAAAAAAAAGTGGTATTTTTTTGCTTAAATCTCAGCCGGTTTTCAAAACCGATTTTCTCGAAAATATTTTCAAAAGTTAGATAATTCTGTGTGACTAATGGGAGCTACGAAAACTTGATTTCAACCAACGCACGGAAAAACGGATATGGTTAAATCAACTTCCCTATCTATAAGGATTCAGAATATATATACTTTATAGGGTCGCAAATTAATATTGTAGAAATTACAAACGGAATGACAAACCTATATATATATATATACCCTTGCCACCTGTAGTGAAAGTATAAAAATAGTGACAGTTTGACTCAGTATTTTAATAAATGTAAACAAAAGTAACAAAGTCACTACAATCGTTAAATTTGCATAGAACATTTTATTTTAATTTTATTGGTCTTCAGCGAAAGTAATGCCGATAACCGATTGTTTGTTGAAGTTTAGTTTTTTGCCCAAAGCCCAAGTCAAATATTCGGTCGGACACCACCAATTTCATACATTATTTACTTATTATATGTTATTTACAATTTTCTATTTGTTCCATTCTATTTTGAAATGAGGCCGAAAGTAGTAACATTTTTTATTCGTTTTGTTTCTAAAATGTAGAACATTTGACCAGCCATCAGCAGCTCATGTAATTAGCATTTTGCCACAACATATTCAGCCGCCAAAAACTACTGGACCATTTGGTTTAGATACCAACAAAATAGCTGAAATCGAAAAGGATTGGGTACGAGTTGATCAGCTGGAACGTGTCGATGTTCCCAGAGTAGATATTTCTCTGCTCTTTGAGCCAATTAGGGTTATTGCAACAAAAGATGGCGTAAAATATCCTCAAGAAAAATTCGATCAGTTGCTTTCTCGATCACGCTTCATGCAACAAAATCATACAACACCGCAATCGGCGGAGCAATTCAATGCGGCCGTCTATCAACAAACCATGGGAGGAATAAATGCGTCCAAGTATGTATTGTTTAATTGTAAATATAAGCAGGCAGGCGGCCGGGTGGACGGACAGTACTCATTACATATTGTCCATTTGTAATTTGTTTATTTTTAGTTTGGCTGATGTTTTGCCCAAACATGATCCTCATTTAATAAAAATTATTAAGGCTACTAGCAGCACAGACACCCTTAAAGCTAGAGCGGCCATTAATGAGTTGAACGAAATAATTGATTCTCCGGAGAAACAAGCCGTTTTAAAGGATTATGAAGAGATTTTCATACAAAACGTGCTGGCACAATTAAAGGTAAATCAGCACTTGAATTTACCAGATTCAAAATTATTCCCTCCCGCCCTACTTTTGTTAATTTAAACAAATTTTTTTATTTAAGAATCTCTCTCAAATACCAATTACCGAATCGCTTGTAGTTTATCAGCCACTGTTGTCGATTTCGTATTCATTTTTTCATTCAAAAATGTTGGGAAAAACCTTAAGTGTCTCCTGCATTAAAAACCTAATGTCGGCTTTACTTCATCTGTTGGCAGATCAAAAATTAAATACAGGCGACGATGGCCAATATAATAAAGTAATAAATGGAATTTGCCTAAAAGTATTGGACAAATCAAATTTTACCAATATGAACTGGTGAGTTGGTTTGTAATTCGTTTTTTTCTTTGTCTGCAATAAAAAAATATTCAAATTAAACTCTTTTATAATTTAGTGCTTTAATACGTTTACTACGGGAAACATGTCCCGAGGCTGGCCTGCCAAAATTCACCGACCTTTTGATGAAATGCATATGGCGGAATGTGAAAACGTTGCCGGAACGCAGCAATGAACTTAACTATGATGCGGTTATACTTGAAGTGCATGAATTTATGTTGGCTTTGCCAAGTTGTTGGTGGCAAACACGACCATCGGATACACCTTTGAGGACAGTAAAGACCATTATACATAATATGGCAAAAGTTAAAGGTAACGCCATACTGCAGCATCTCAATCAAATTCCTACACATTCTGAACTTCATGCATATTTGATAAAAATTTTAAAGGTTCGTATAAAAACGAAAAATTGTCAGCATGTTTCATGTTGTGTTTTAACTTAAAAAAAAAAAAAACTTAAGAACTTACAGAAAGAGGGTAATTTGCCAAGTTCGTCGCCACAACGTTCGGCCTCTTCAAGAGATGTACAATCGAAGCAACGGATTTCAAATCAATCTCATGAAACCATGTCGCAAATATTCAAATTAATTTCCGACAAAGAAACAAAGCAGCAGGGTCTGCAAAATCTATACGACTTTAAAGTAGGCAATCGATTTAAAATTGTTTTTGTTTCAAGTGTTTTCATTTGATAAAACGTTTTTTTTTTAAGGCGAAAAATCCAGATATTGATATTTCGGCCTTTTTAAAAGGTGCAAGCCCCAGCTTTCAAAAGTACATCGAAGAAGGTTTAGCTGAAATACAGCGAACAGTTTCAACCACTGCTGGTGGTGATAATCGTTTGGGTGAGTTAATATTTTGTTTTAACAAATTTAACAATCAACTAACAAACCCTAATATGTATTTAAACATTAACAAAAATTTTTTATTATATAAATTCTGCATAATTATACATGAACCACACACACACACACATGATAACAACTACGAAATTATCTTACATACATTTATCAAAAATACATTTATTAAAATTTATGTACAAACAAACAAACAAAAATAAATATGTATAAAGTCGCACGATCTTCGTATCTAACAGATGCAAATTATCAGAATCAACATCCTGGCTCAAATGCTGATAATGCTGGCGTCAAGCCGGATCCAGATTTCTGGATGGACCGTTTAAACCAATTGAGAGCCAAAGCAAATTTAGCCCCCCATCGGAATAGTGATGGTAGCCTCTTAGGCAATAACCATTTGTTGATGATGGACAATAAAGTCATGGATGAGAATCTCAGCTTAAATACAATGAATGCCCAAAAAGTGTCTTTAATACGAAGAGATGTAAGTCAAACATCATAAAATATAAATATAAAACATTTATTTACAAGTTTAAAATGATACGACAACAATATGTTCTTTATATTAATTTTATATAGAAACCAGAAATGTCTCCAAATCGTCTGCAACACATACAAGCCAAATTGGCCCAGATAAAAAAAGAAAGTCATACTTAGATTATAAACATATAAGAGCAGTTTACTTTTCATTTCTAGAGATGATTTAATTAAAATGAAAAGTGTCGTCGTAATGTTTGACACATGACCCATGACCCATTTATCATTTACCATAAAATCATATAATCATTGCTTCTTAGTGTCAGAGCATTTCTTCTTCTTCGTAACTTACAACGATCCTTAACGCGACTTATCATCATTATTCATCTAGTAAGGTCCTTTGCAAGTACAAACAATAATGAAAAACATATTGAAATGCTAACTCTTTTACTAAAGCGAATAATCAATCTATTCCTAAGTCTAAATTAAAATGCTTATAAAATTTACTTTCTAAACATGAATGTACTATCAGAGAAACAAACCGAAAGCAAAAACTAAATGTGTGAAATTAAAAAACAACAAATACGTATAACTACCATATAATGAATGATGTATGTATACTCAAATGTAATAAGAATTAAATGTAAGAATGTAGTTGGTCCATTATTCTTATTACCAACCTACATACCCCCCTCCCTTCAAATGCATTAAATGAGATTAGTAATAATATACATACATATGAATAACATTAACTAACTAACAAACATAAATAATTAATTAATTATTATTATTTTGAAAACAAAAAATTAAACTAATTTAATATGAATTGAAAAAGAGTACGATTTTGAGAAGCTTAATTGAATAACTATATAAACATCATTTACACAATAAATCATTAAATAAAAAATGAAACATAAAAATTAAAAATTCAAAAATATTTTCCTACATTTTAAAACATCAAAGAGTTTTGTAGTTAAAACATTTTCATTAACTGACCACCACCCATCATATTCTTTCTTTATAATACATACATCCTGTATTAAAAAGGCACTCTGGAATATAGAGGCAGAGCTTTTAGTACTAAATAGTTTTGCTTTTTTGTTTTCATTCATTTAGATATAGAAAAAGAATATAAATCGTAAACACACATTTCGTATTGAAAATAAACATATATTGTTAAATACCTAGAATATTATACACCTGCTGCATATGTATTTTATAAATTTTAATTTAAAATACCCCCTTCCTACCCCCATAAAATTAAGTCAAGAACTTTTTCTTTCTTTCTATTTGTTTTTATATGTTTCTTTATCGTTATTTTTTCACTTATTTGTTCACTTTTCATACGCTCTTTTACGCTACATTAATCATAGCATTTGTTATCGTTATTCGCTAATTTTCTATTTATGATTTCGATTTTATCAACAAATATAGAAGAAACGTTTTGTTTTGTAGATCTAATTAAAAATATTTTTATATTTAAATACTTTTTTTACACTTTTTTTACTTGATTAATTGTTTCATTAATGAATAATTAATTCCTTTAACTTATTATTTAAATATTTCCTTAAATATATAATCAAATAAAACTGATATAAAAATACAAATTAATTTTGATTTATTCCTGGATATAAAATAATTAACAGAAGGTATGTAAATTTAATTTGCTTTTTGTTTGCAATTGCCACGACAATTAACAATCTGGCAACGTCAGACCTCTTTAAATTAACGTTATATTTTTGTTTTCCTTTTTGTTAAGTTCGTTCTTTATTAGATCTTGAATTTAATTAGAATTGTATCAACGTACAATTGTAACACCTTCATATTTTTATTAAACAGAAAGTGGAAAAATTACATTAAAATTAAAACAAAAATAAAACCAACGGGCCAAACTAAAGGATTTTTTTAAAAGATTATTTGTGTTAAATATTATAACATGAAGAATTTAATAAAATGTTCAACTTTTTCTTGAATCGATTTCATTAGGGGGTGTTTTATCAAAAAATTAAAAATGGCCCAAAAAAAAAATACCCCAAATTTTTGTGTTGTTGTTTTCAATACATTTCAATTCAATTCCTTTCCTTGTAAAATCGTTACTTTTTTTTGGCCATTTTTCCTGTTTTTGTTCCTGGGGCCATTTTTGATTTTAGAGTAATTTTTCATTTTGTAAATTGGGGCGATTTTTCATGAAGCATATGTATGTATGTATGTACATATCGTCATCTAAAATGCAAAACAACGTGACATCACTTTTCATAAGTTTACAGGAGAAGCAAAAAACGAAATAAAATGGAAACTATTTAAGACATTTTAGTAGATATTTTTTGGTTATAACTTGGTTATTTTCTATAGCAGAAATTTAAAATTTTGTACACATATGTATGTAATTTAATTGACTAAATCGTACTAAATAAAAAAAATCAATTTTGAATTTTTTTAATGATACGTTATTTTGCATTTTAGATGACGATATGTACATAAGTATGTATCAAATTAATTAGGAAACTTTTTAAAATAAGCGAAAGTTTTTAATGAGAATAAAAAAAGCAATAAAACAACAACATCCTTCGATGTATATATGTATATGTATGTAAAGCAATGCAACAATAACAAGCAGTTTTATTTCTAAAAGAAACACACAGTTCAATCTAGACTCTAAATAATTGAGGATAGTTTAGAACTAATAAATAAATAAAATATAAAAAACAGGTGAATGTTAAATATTAGTCAACAAGAAATTACTCTTCTAAAACCGCAACATTATCTGTTTCATTTTCAGTTTCTGTTTTGTCTTCATCTTTTAAATCTTTTTGCTTGGGTTTTTGAAGATCCCACCTGGAAGTTATGGTGGCCACACGTATAGCAGCCTTAAAGGTAACCTTGGCCTTCATTTTGGCTAACTTGGCTTTCCAATTTTCATCTCTTGACGGTAGTGCGCTTAGCCACTCAATCATGCCAGCATTTTTGGGATCCACAATGGCCAGCGATGACATGCAACCATCGACTGTACCCAAAACAATACAGCGTCCGTCTTTTGTGCTCTTAATGGCAGTCAATTCTGCTTGTAGACGATAATTAGCAATCATTTCGGTATCTGAGGTGCGAAAGACTCGTATGGTTTTTCGACCACTGTGATAATAGCAAACGTATTCATCGCTTTCAGTGAAAATACATATGACTGAAAAGACACCTTCAGCAATTTTAGGTATAAATGTTTTCACTGTAGTTCCCTTGCGTAGTTCCAACATTTCAAGACCTCCCCTAGTGGGAGCATAAATTCCATTCTTTCCATCCTTTGTTATACTGCCACCCCATTTCGGTATGGAACGTATATGCTTTTTTGTCTTTATATCCATAATACTGCCCTTCTCGCTACTTATTACTGCCACTTGGCTGGCCTTGTGAGGCATCGGCACCAATGATATCACTTCCTTAATTGAACAGCCTTTTAAAAATACTTTTGAAACGAATGTGCCGTTTGTGGCATTATAGACTGCCAGACAATCTTTATTGTTCTTGTCTATGGCGCAAACAATAATGTAGGCGGCATCAGCTGATATGACAGCTTGACGAAATGCCAGTCCGGGGATCATGCGAACAGGATATTCAAATCGAAATAAAATTGCACCTTCTGTTTGGAAAAGAAATCATAATCATAAAACTATTAGTAACGTTACTTATTTTTAAATCTTACCTGGAACAGGTCGTATTGTCACGTTAGCCATTAGTCGATTTGTATCGTCGCCTTCTCTTGGCTCTTTTTGATTTATGTTTGGGCATGAAACTATCATTACTTTATATCCATAGTCCATGAAAGTTATTTGTTGTATTCCGGGCTGATCATCACGATATATTACTTGCTCAGAGACTCGATTCCAAATAAGAAATTTGCCTGTTTCCGATGAGATTACATAACGGCCATCAGGAGTTATTTCAGCGTGTGTTACAATCGCACCCAGAGGGCTGTCAGCTAATTTAGTTATTAATCTACCAGTACGAGTCTCCCATACACCCACACAACTTCGGGTAACCGTCACCGCCAAATCTACTTCAGACAAGCTGAAAATTAAATATTAAAAGTGATAAGCTAAAGCATCATAGCAGAAGAATTGTATAAATAAGAAAGAAGAAGACACAATTCCATATTTACCTTATGTTGTCAATTTGCAATTCGTGGCGATCTATTACGTGTACTTTTTCAAAAATATTATTAATGTTCCACACTTTCACGGAACGATCTATTGAGGAAGTAACCACATTATTCCAATTTCCGATTGTTAGCGCTTCCAGTTGTATAATGCGACCAAAATGAGCATCTAAAACTTTCACCAGTTGCAAAGTGTGTAAACACCAAACATATAGGTTTTTTCGGACACCGGCTACAGCGTAATCCAGTTTTGAACTGGTCATTATGGAGTTTGACTCCATTATTTTTGTGGTAATATTTCGAACTCCATGCGGTAACGCCAAATACATTGCGTTATCACTTAATCTATTCCCCTCCGGATCGCCAAAGTCCCAAATGACAAAACCCTTTCCGGCTGTACCCAAAAGCATACGATCTTGCTGATCTAATCGCAACTGCAGTAACATTTCCTTTTGATCGTTTTCGAAACGGGGTAGAGTTTTCTCTAATATCCATTCAATTGACGAATTTTGGACTGATTCCTCAAATCGATAAACGCTTACTTCATAGTTTTCCTCATTTGCACATCCATAAACTTCAATTCCCGACTTATTAAGCGCTAATGCGCTAAAGAGATATAAAGGTGACGTACAACGTTCACCTCTATACGAATTAAAACGTAAACGTGACTCATTTATTGAACCGGACCAGAAGATGAGATTGTAATCAGTTGGCGAAGAGAACTCTATATGTAAAATTTCCCACAAATGGCAATCTTCAGATGTTGTAAATATTTCCATTAGATTTCCACGCATGTCAAACTGAGCCCATTTGTGCTTGCAACTTATGAATAAACTTGAGAAAATAAAAATTATATGCATTAAGATGTTATTAAAAGACCCAAATATGTATGTCTTACCTTTGATTTAGTAAATACAGACTGCTAATGGGTCCATCACATTCTTCAAATGGTGAATTAATAATCACAAACTCACTCGATAGCATGTTTAACAAGACCGTTTGATTATTGTTCGAATAGGCGGCGGCCCATTTATTATCTGGACTCAAAACCAGTTGCTGCATTATACCCTCAATACCAGGGTTAACATCTCGCGTCAAATCTGACGTTGACAAATCAAATGTTATAAAATGTGTCGATATGGAGACCATGTAACGCATGTCACTCGTTAAACGAAAAGCAAACACTGCAAATTGATGGCCTTCAAGGGAATACTACAAATAATTTGTTAACAGCTAAACTGATGCACAAACATTTTTATGTACAATAATATGCAAACCTTAAGGGGTCCTCCTGGAGTATGAAGGCAATGGTTGACAGGTATTAAGGCACAATCTTTGGGACCGCAATGGTCACATGCTCTCAACAACATTTTTATATTTGCATTTCCACCAATCTCTGGCAGAAGTCGTCCCACTAATTGTGGTGCCAACATATTTGGGTAGACGGCCAAAATAGCTCCTCCCAAGCGCAAGGCATCTGCCACTAACATAAGCTCTCGTTTTGCCTCTTTATCTTCTGTATTCGTTGTAGCATCTTCAAAGTCAGCTAAAACTGCCTGTAGGGGACAACTAGAAAGCTTTGCATGTAACCACTCATAGTTAAAGAGCACATGCTCAAATAAATCCTTAAAACGTCTCGATCTTACAAAGTGAAAAGGCAGTTCACCAAACTACATAGAAAAATACAAGAAAATTATGTTGCGATAACACATATTAAAAACAAATTAAATTCTTTCATTTTACCTTTCGAAGATTATATCGTTTGGAACTGCCATCCTTACTTGTAAACACTAACGGTTGTATGGGTACTTTGCGATCGGCAGAGCCCTCTTTTTCCGTAAGACCAAATCGATGTCTTTGTATTTCTGTAAATTTAAATGGCTTTGGAACACCACCTCCCCATATACCCAAATAGTAATCGGCAATCATGGAATGGAAATACATGGCCATGTTCATGTTCTTAAAATATCGTTCCTTTGCAGTGTCACGAAATTGTCTGTGATACCAATTCATTACATTCACACCATCAGCTTCGCGTTCGCTAAGGTAATTGGGCAAATCGTTACGTATACGTGTCCAAAGCAATGGCGGAATACGTCTTACGGGCGGCAAGTGATATTGATAGACATCGTCCAAAACTTTATCATCCAACGAAATCAAATCTTCCAGTTCACTTTCCGACAAACCCGACTTTGAAGCTGTTATATAAGCTAAAGCATGAAATACCAGAATGCGACCATGTTGCTTTTCAATTCGTTCGAACAGCATCATAATCGAATCCATAACGTTGTTGGCCAAGTGGGTCTCTTGTGGACGGGTGTAACTGCGCCAGCGGCAGATTTCCGCAAACACCAACTTGACGAAAATCGGCAAAGAACATTTGCTGATGGCGTTCGCAACTAAACGCCACTGATAGTTGTTAAGATCTCTGCAAGCCGTCTTCATCCACATCTTAATGACATTCATAGCTAAATCTTCACCCAAAGCGGTAACTTCGATAAAATTCTCCTCCACATCTATCATCTTGCGCAAGACATGATATTCTTGAGAAACAACCGGATTGTTTTCCTCTTTTGCACATGATATTATAATCTTATATTCATACATAAGTTTGTAAAAAAAAAATACTAATAATTAAACAAAAGTATCTTTTTTCAATTTAAAAATCATTAAAAAAATATTCCTCCTACCACCATCACCAAACCAGCAGTTAAAGTTTCATTATAGCAGACACAGGCCAAGCAATTTTGAAAAACTTATACTTTTGAATCACATTGAACACAACCAATTTCAAATTCCAATTAGCTTTTGTATTGATAAGGGGAAAGCAAAAGGGAGAAGGATGGAGGTAGGATTGGTGTCTAATACATATGTAGATATGTAACTCACTTAAGGCAAACTTACCTTACAGTGCACTGGCAATCGGGTGGGTATCCAGGAAACACTATTTGAATCTTGAGTACCGGTTAGTTGGTCAACCGAGTCAAGGTATAACGTTAAGGGTTGATTCGCGCTAGCATAAGTTAACAATTGCTTAAAATGTGCTGTTAAAGGGACCAAGTCGTCGGGTATATTTTCAAAAGGCAACATGTAATTGTATGAGATCTATAATATTAAGAAATAACAAATCTATGTTTGTACATTCAAACATACATATGTATATACATACATACTAATGCATGTTCTTATGTATATCTGGAACCAAATTTTCGCATTCTAATGCGATCGAAGTTTTAGTGGAATGTGCGAGTTTTCAAGGCTTTTGGTATGGGAGTTCCAATAAGAATTATTACAATTTCCATCGCTATCGAACGCAAGAATTTGGCTCCTGAATAAACACAGGCACATATGTACTCAAGTATGCATGTATGTATGTATGTATAAATATAATTTAATTTTTATTTTAATCCTGTAAACTTAAGGACTCTGTCGACACGAATGTTGAGAAACCCACCTGCTGACAAATCGAAATTAAAGTTGGTGTTAAGGCACTAGAGTCTGGTGTTGTGCCCAAGAAACGTATGATATTAATTGGTCTTTTGTCGGCAAACCATTCTGTTGCTACTAGTGAAGCACTCTTAGCTAAAAGTGATGTTTTGCCACAGCCTCCTTCGCCATAAAGGACAAGTGGTTTATCTGAATCCCCCAGCATATAACGCTTGATATGCTCTAAACTTTCTTCGCGTCCATAAAAGACTTTGACCGAATTATTACAAGCGTGCAAATGCTGAAGGATTTCAGTGACTATCTGTCCCTGTGCACTGGAGTCTTCTTTGCGCATAGCTCTATCAACTAACTTGATAATATTTTTATAAAAGTGCGATATAAAGTGATTAAGATATTCTTCGTGCGTTTCAATGTCAAGACCTTCGCGACCTATCCACTCTACGGTGTACTTTTGCGAGTTACTAGATTCAATTTTTGCCGGCAATCGATTGTCTCGTAGGTCCCCTAAAAGTTTTGCAGACTCAGTATCCAAACTGCGATTTATAATGTCGACAAAGAGAGAGGCCTTCTTAAGATTTTGTAGATTAATATTGTTAATATATCGCACATAGGAAAGACAATGGTTTTTCGTATTTTTTACATCTAAAATGCCATTTATGACTTCACGTTCAGTAACTAAACAAATTCCATATGAAAATGTTAAAATTAGTTAATAAAATTTTTAAAAATACATATCGCTTACCGGCTGCAGAAATGGCATCATTTAAAATTAATTTTTTTATTACATTTTTTAAAAACATTTAAAATAATCACAATCTCTTTAAATATCCCTTAAAAAATTAATCCTGAAATGTATCATTATTGCAGCCGGTCAACGTTACATGAATTATTAATCATCAAATCAACAAAAGCATAGGAAGGAGTACATAGTAATATGCAATATGCTTTTATTGAAATTGCCACTTAAATACCTGACATAAAATAGTTGTGTACTGCGTCTTTACTCATTTTGCCACTTACTCCAAGCGAGGCTGCCGCTTTTCTTAACAATTTCTGCATTTTATTTAAAGTATCCCACCAGATGGCCTGATCTTCTGCCTGTAACTTAGGCACTCGTTTGTTATTGAAATTAATTAATATTGAAGAAATTGGCTGGAGCACAGAAACCGGAGGAACTGCATTACTGTCCTTCTTGTACCACAAATCCAACAAGGCACGATCCACACCCATTGATGTCAAATCCTCGCAAATCAATTGTAATTCCGACGAAACGATGTATGTTGGTATGGGACGATATCCATATTTTTGACCTAAAAAAACCACAAAATTCGGACCCATCGATAGTCTTTGGCAATTTTTTATCTCTCGCATACACAACTCAGTGGTCATGTGATCATCTGTAGCTTCGTCACGCACACCCCATCGCATGTCCACTACCTAAATACAATATATTTTTTAACTTAATTATACTTCAACCAACATTCTTGATATTATGTAACTCGATATGAATATGTGCGTAAATACATGTGTATGACTTATTTATACCTGAAACTCTAAGCCGTGCTTTTCACGACAATAATCCTTAATGCGAGGATAACATTTTGCCATTAAAGAATTACGTTCCATCGTTGTATCTGTATAAAAATGCATAGAAACAATTATAAATACATACATACATATGACATATACATATGTATATGTCAAATATACGTTAATACGCAGTTTTGAAATTATGTACATACATATGTATATGACCCCCCCTCCGTACCCTTCTAATTTTAATAACTATACAAACCTGTAAAAGTAGAACTTGTAAAGATACGAACAATTTTCGAACTAACCGGAGGAAGCGACTCCAAGGATCCAGAAAATATCGAGTCTATTGTCCGATCGTCCATTATAGGGATTTAAATTACAACTAGACGCAATGAATGTTTTCTTAGTTCTCTTATTTTAAGTAATAATATTCAATCAATTTCATCATACATAAGTACGTTTAATTCAATCAAATGGCTGGTATGCGCAAATAACCAAAATCCTTGGTGTTTGTTTGATCGATAATCTGACAATCAAAACTACTAAAACACGAAATAAAAACGAATATATTTTAAATGTGAAGTATGTAAAGTGATAGACGACAGCAAAAGGGTACATTTACAGCTAATTTGCATTAAATATATACAAACACACACATACATACAAAATAAAAAATATATGTATGTATGTGTATTCAATCAGTTAGAATGTTTTTATTAGTTGTATTTAAATACGCACCAGATAATATTGGACTACGTAGTCTATTGTAGTTTAAATGAAAGAGTTACACAATGGTCCAATATAGTGTAATCATGGACCATGTTATGACAAATGGTTGTATGTTCATATATCAAATGTTTATTTAACTTTATTAACTGTATCGAACTCTTTTGCCTTCCCTAATTATATACATGCAAATACATCTCGTCACAGACATGAGACCATCGATGTATACATATGTTTGTATATATGCACATATGTATATATGTATGTATGTAGAGAATCAAAGAAAGTTTTCGCATTGTTCTAGAAAGTTTTCGCATTGTTGGCAATTCCTGTTTTACAGTACAATGTGGCGTTTGAATTTGCGCCTAAAAACATCAGGAAAATCTAAAAATGACAATGTAAGGACATTCTGTCTAAACCCCACGTGTAGAGTTGGAATCCCAAAGTAAATACAAATGTATGCATTTTGATTGCTTGTGCGTGTGTTTAGTCAACGTCAAATGTTTTTTAAAAAAACATATCATTTCCTTGCTAATCATGTTCTGTTTAAGATTAAAACTTCCTGTTAGTATTTACATACATATGTATATCAAACTAAATATGTCGAAAAAGGGCAACAGGTAGTAAAATCGACATTTAACATTAAAAATCTTAATCCACTTCTAACTAACAGACATATGTATGTATGTATAATACACATTGTATACATATTTAAATATACATACATATGTATATGTATGCAGATATATTGAATTCATAAAAAGGATACATCGATTATGCTGCGTGTTGAAACTCGTTATACCCTTCAGTACAGGTGGCAAGGGTATATATAGGTTTGTCATTCCGTTTGTTATTTCCACATTATTCATTTGCGGCACCATTAAGTATGTTTAATCTGAATCCTTATAGAAAGAAAAGTAGATTTCGCCATGTTCTATAAGGATCCAGAATATATATACTTCATGGGGCCGCAAATGAATATTGTAGAAATTACAAACGGAATGACAAACTTAAACATACCCTTGTCACCTGTGGTGAAGGGTATAATAACGCACATACCATTTAATGGCCAATAAAACCTGACACGCCCAACTGTCATAAAAGGCGTATTCTTACAACACCCTCCGCCACAAATAAATATATATACATACCATATGTATACCACAAAAACAATATTCGAGTTTAATAAATCAAAAAGAAATAATTTTGGCTCCAATTATTTCACAGTGGTTGACTTACATATGTATATGAAGATTTATCCACGTGCCTTGTAAATTATTATTGTAATAAAACAGGTACAATAAAGGTGGTTATGCTTAACAAACATACATACAATGTATGTATATGCGTGTATATATTTATTCACATAATAATTATACACTTACCACCAACTACATTAATACAAACTGGTTATTGCTTTAATTTTTTCGAATTTTATTTATTAATAAAATGTTTTATTATTTTTTATTTTATTTGATATTATGATACGATTATAATTGAGGTTTAGCTATTTGTTTTTTAATAAAAAATTTTATGTTTGCCATATATGTATATGTATGTATGTATTAAAATGTTTAAAGACGAATTATGTAATTTTTGAGTTTGTTAAAAAATGTTTTAATCAAAAAAGATTTATTGGAACTTTAGGATTTTCACGATATAGGATTTGTGATTAATTAAAGTGTTATTGTTGTTCTATTTTTTTAATGACTTAAATAATATTGATCTAATATTTTATTTTATTTTATATAATTTAATTATTAATTGCTGTTATTTTGTCGTAAATTCGTATTAAAACAAAAAAGAAATAACTCTTAAATATGTAAAAATTATAAACTTATTTTGTATGTTATTTTGGGTTATGTTTCGTTTGCCTTTATGTATGTATGTATGTATGTATATGTAGGCTTGTTTGTATGTATGTATTGTATATAAAACGATGTTTCCTTAGGTTATTAATAAATATGTATAATTAATAATTTAACCACAACTATTTGAATGCATTTCATATTTATTCATATTAATACATCAATAATAACAAAATTAATTAAATAAATCTAATTATTGAATATGTATGTATGTGTTTATGTATGTATGTATGTTTCTTTTGTTTTATAGTTCGTTTTATTTTTAATAATTCATTTATTGAATAAAAAAAAAAATAATAATAATAATAAACATTTATAAAAATAAAAAACTATAAAAAGAAAAACTATACATTGATAAATAAATACTCGTACTAGTTACAACAAAATAATAATAATAATAATAATAAACAATCAATTTAACTAAAAAAAAATTATAAAAATAAATTATATTTTGTATATAGAAGCACATAAATATTTATGTGTGTATGTATGTATGCATGAGTTTTTATAAGGATTCAATCAATTAAAATCCTTTGAAGACTTTATGTTGTTTTTCTTTTTTTTGATTAATTAATTTATGTTTATTTTTCAAACCATTTCTTATGGTAATGGAAAGTTTAAATTTCAAATGTTTTATAAAAAATAAACTTATTTTAACTTTATTAAAAAATTAATTAATTTTTAGGTGGTGTTTTTGTTTTCTCTTTTTTTTTATTATGTTTTAATGATGATCTTTCTTTCTTCTTAACGCTAAAAAAAATATTTCACGTATTATTTTAGCAAACGCAAACACTTGGTGTTTTTTTAAGAGCTTTAATTTTTATTTTTTTGTTACTATTTCACTTCAAAGATTAAAGCTTTGTTGTTTATAAAAATAAAAAAAACATTGTGCCAGTTTTTCACTTTAAATTAATTTACAACCAATTTGTTTATGTACTTTCGAATTTGTTTAGTCCTCAAATAGAAGACCTATGAAACAACACCATTTTTTAAAGAATCCTTAGTGGATTGCTTGGGGTCATCACCTTTTAACTTTTTGGCAGTCCGTGACATTTTGTGTATGTGGGGGAAGGAGGGCGAGGTCAATGTGATTCTATAATAAGAAAATGCTTTTGTTGTTGGTATAAAATTAAAAAAAATTTAAACAACGAATGGCGAAAAAGAAAACAACAAGCAAAACGTGACGTGTTAGTTTGCAAAACAAAAAGCATTAATAAAACTAAAGCCGAATTTTACAAAAAGTGTAAAGAAGAAAAGAAAATATATTTTTTGTTTGAAATTGCTTTTAAGTGATTAGTTGGGGCGTATTTGAGTTAAACCATGTATTTGTAAGGAAACACAAGAGTTTTTTTTTCTTTTAATTATTCAATGACCTCTAAGTGCTGGCAACTGGTTGCTTTAAATAAATTCCATAAAAAGTTGCCCAACACCTACCTCGGACTATTATCAGATTTTTCGCGAACTAATGTTGTGGTGGAGCCACTGACTGGGCCGCCGTTTTGCTTTTGTATTGATGATCTTCGTACTTGTATGGGTTTTAGACGATCTTCCAGATCGCTTAGAGAACCATCCGATGTTTGGGAACCATCTCTAAAATATTTTATAAATCATTGCTAAATCCATGTTTGTAATAAGAATGATATCTACTTACGTGTCTGTTAAATCATCGTCACCCTCTTCCATTGCCTGCTGCAGATCAGCAATACGTTGCAATGCTAAACGCAAATCATTCTTTAGAGCAGTTGATTCAGATTCTACTTGTTCAATTTTCTTTTCTAAATCTTTGCGTTTTGTTACAGACTCCTGTTCTCTGCCAGAGACCGCGTGGAATTCTTCACGCAATTCTCTTAAACTTTTTTGCGATTTTTTGATCGCTTCTTGGGCCTGCAATTCCCTAACTTTTCCTTGTGAAACTTCGTTTTGTAGCCGTTCCAAGGCTTCTTTGTGACGACTCACTTGAACTTCTAGGCGAGCTCTAGTAGCCTGCTCTAATTCTAAGCGTGATTCTAGTTCTTTGGTACGTAACTCCAAACTAAAGAACATATAAAAAATGTTCTTTTTATATGTTTTATAATCATTTATATATAAATATATTTACCGTTTCGACATCATTGCCGCCGATGGATCTGCTAAGTTTTCTACATTTTCCAGTCTATGTTGCAATTCAGTTATTTGTTCTTTGAGATTATTGCGTTCCGCTTCTAGTTCCGACAATTTAAATTCATATTCAGAAGCTGCAATTTGTTCGGTGTTAAGCTGTTTAACAGCCGCACTATACTTTTTCATTAGTTCGGACAGTTCTTCCTCGTTGTCTTCAATCTGAGCCTGAAGTTCGGTACGATCGCGTTGGGCAGCGTTTGCTCGATCTTCGGCTTCGTTGCGTGCTTTATTAGACTCTTCATACATGGCCTGTACTTCTGTTAAATCTGCTTCGGCAGTTTGACGCGCCTTCATTGCTAAAGTGCGGGCTGACTCTGCATCCTCAAGTTGATTGCGCAGTTGCCGTATCAGAGTTTTGCCAGGTGTGTCTGCTTTGAGACGCTCCAATTGAGCGTGAGCATCTTTAAGAAGTGCCTTGTATTTACGCAAATCCCGACGCATTTTCTGATTAGATGCCTCTTCAGCTTGTCGATCAACACGATCTTGATCTTCCATCGATGAAAGCCTGCGTTCCAGTTCATGCTTCTCCCGTAATAGCAATGTTCGTTCCTCGTGTTCCGTCTCCAGTTGACATTCAAGAGCTACGTTGAAAAAAACATTCAATTGTTCATTAAGCATTTTTTTTTTACATGAAAAAAAAACTAAATACCTTTGATTTTCTTATAAGCACTACCACGAGCTTCTTCCAATTCTTCGTCTCTTTGTTGAGCCTCTCTTCGCGCTTCTTTGCGCATTGTTTCCAATGTCATTTCCAAGCGCAGTTTAGCTTGCTCCAACAATTGGACTTGGCCAGCCATTTCGTCCAATTCCTCTTCTTGTTCTTTTACTCTTCTATCCAGTTCATTTTTGGAACGTCTTAACTGTGCAATCTCTTCTTCAGTACTGCCGCCAAATGTCATTTCCTCCAGCTCCCGTTGTAAAGATGCCAACTTCTCTTCCTTAAGATCAAGCTCAAGTCGAGTGTCCTAACAGAAGTCAAATAATATATAGAAACAAAAGTTGAATAACTTTCTTAATTTAACATAAACGTTAACATGTAAATAATTGACAATTAAAATATTAAGATACTGAGTTCAAGTTATTTTTATTTACATGATATGCGTATGTATACATATCGTCACCTTAGCTTAAAACAGACGTACATACATATGTACATATGTATTTAACATTTAAAAAATTGTGCAGGACTAGACGAAATAGGCCTCTGGATATTTCATAATTTTTTTTTACATTTTTATTAACAAATCCCCAACCTTTGCAAACGAATAAGTTTTGAATTGTACCGTTATTGCAGCCGGTGAGCGACATGTAGTTCTATAGATGTACATAACAGTTATCAATTAAAAAGTTTATTAAACTTAAGTACGAACACATATCTGCGTATACATACATAAATGTATTTATTACATTTTATTGTTATTGCATATGTGTACACATACTTACAAGCACACTTGATATGAGCCGTTATATTTGAAAGTGGAATAAGTCCAATTTTTTCATATAATAACATATTATTAATGGGTTGAATTCAAATTAATTATAAAATTTTAATATTAAATAATAATTGTGACTTTTTTTAAATAAACAATATTTTTATGTAAATCCAAATGGACATAGGTATACCACTTTCAACAGCCCCCTGATGTATTACGGACCCGTTACTGATATTGAACTATCAGAAATAATCTCAAGATTATCTCTATTGAAAATCAGTAAAATTGGTAAATAAATGATCGAGATATAAGTGAAAAAAGAGGACTAACATTTTTGTTTACACAAACATTTATTATATTTATGTGTCGGACACGTCTTTTGGATCATTTGTAAAAAATTTGGAATTTTTGGCCTAAAATTCGTACAAATTCATACAAACAAATTAGAACCCAATTGAACGTTTGATTTAAAAATTGATCCGTAACTATTTTTTTTAAAGTAGATATAAACCACGTTTAAAACTAACAGCTCATATGTATAATTTTTTGGTTAACATTGCTTAAGTCGAGTGCTTGTTGAAGTAACAACTAATCAAAGATACTAAAAATATAGATAAATATACATACATACGTACATAAGTATTTACGTATATGTACGTATATGTACATATATTATTGGTACATGTATGAGAACTACATAAAATATTTACTTTTTTGTATAAAAACTGTTTAACTACATATTTTTGTATACCCTTCACCACAGGTGGCAAGGTTATACATATATAGGTTTGTTATTCCGTTTGTAATTTCTACAATATTCATTTGCGACCCTATATAGTATATATATTCTGGATCCTTATAGATAGTGAAGTCGACTTAGCCGTGTCCATCTGTCCGTGTGTTGGTGGAAATCAAGTTTTCGTAGCTCCTATAGGTCACCTAAGGTTGTATGTTGTATCAAACTTTTGGAAACACTTTCGAAGAAATCGGTGTTAAAACTTCAAGACAAGATCCATCAATAACCGGTTGAGATATAAGCAAAAAAAAAAAACGACTGCCTCTTTTGAACAAAAATTTTGTCTGGAATTTTTTTTTTTTATGTTATGATTCAAAAAGAGAGACGTTAAACTCAATATAAAAAAGATGTATGTAGGTATGTACTTAAAAAAATCAACACTGCATATTGGCATTGGCGCAAGTACTTGCTTCCTTTGACATAACCGTGTTAAAATAATGAGATAAAATGTTAACGCGTAAGTCGTACAAACTCATTACAAAGAAATGAAAGTTTTTGTTGGCAAATACATAATTATCTTTAGATTTATAGATGACTTAATGTAAAAAAAAAATATTATTTTTTATTTTATCGTACACTTTCCTTTAATATGTGAATATATGACGCGGTACTTCAAACTGTTTTTATATACACAAGATGTTCATAAAAACATATGCATATGTAAGTATGTTTGTACTTACATATCTAGATATATGTATGCACATACATACATACATATGTATATATATATGTATATGCAACATAAAATATGTACTTGTGCATTACTGTAATGTAAGTATTCAGATCTTAATATGTACAAGAACAATAAACAAATGCTTAACAAGTCACAATAGTAGTAGCAACACAAGGCAGTAAAAAACCGATAACAACAAAACATTCATACATATAAACCATATGTACGTACTTGCAACAGCGTAGCACATGCAGTTAAACGTCGACTCATTTTTATAACGAATAATAAGTAACGGCAACGATATTAATCACGATCCTTATAATTTCTTCATAATTAAAGTTTTAAAAATAAATTATTTTTGTTATTGCACTGTATTCTTTAGAAAATTTTTGAGGAAATATTAATTTTTAAAGTTAAATTTAGTTTATTTATTATTACTGATACGGATATTTCGGATGTTTTTGTTCTTTGAAGCGTAAATGCGTGTACAAAACGTTGAGAGTAGCGCTTAAAGAATAATGAGAGTTTGAGAATACAAACGAGTAATTCGAACCACAGCTAAAGAAAATAATAAAAGAACACATTCAAGCAACAAGAATATGATAAAAACAAATCGCAACGAGATATCAATACAAATACACACATAAACACAAAATATGCCATGTATGTATGTACATATAGTGTGTGTCAGTGATGGTAAATTAAATTTTTAATTCGAGTTGTACAATAATCTTTTTTTCTTTACATAACATAAACTTTACCTAAATTCTTTGCACTATGAATATACATACATATAAATCGGAAACAATTGTTAAAATACAGACTAAATTTTGGTTGCCTTTTTTCAAATTTTTTGCTTTTTTGATAAAATGGTCTATTTACACAGCTGCTGTATTTGGTACTTTTTTTTTAGATAAAAAGGTAATGTTTCAGATTAGCAACATATACTACATATGTACATATGTTGTGCAAAGTTACGAATAGAATATACATACTTAGATTAAGGTAATAGGGAGAACAAAAGCTTCCTTTTTTTCAATATTTCTTATTTTTTTAGCGACTTTCTATGACAAACTGTTATCCGGATCTATCCTTTTGCAGATGACAACAATATAAGCCATGATTTTGAAAAATGGATGAAACGCTTAAGATCATAAAAAAATTTTTAATGGGGTTTGGAAACAGACTCGATTTTAGTGCTGTCTAATTTCACACAACCACATCCAAATCATGTTACTCCATCTGATTTAAAGTAAAGTTATAGCTGCTGTTTTCCACAGCATTTAAAGTTTCAGAATACTTTTTTTGATTTTTTCTTTTTAACCCTTATTAAAATGTTTTAAGTTAGGTAAAGAATTAGAAAGTTTTAATAAAAAGAAAAACCCAATAAAAATATATAACTTTTTATATATAAAGTTTGAAATTTATCATGATATAAACTAACTACGTACTATTGACCATTTGGTATTTGCCATCCCTGGTATAAATGTTTAGGGAAACAGATCAAACAACGTACATATCTGAACTGAATGAATGATTGTATTAAAACACATACATATGTATTCTATGTTGTATCTACTATATATGTATGTACAGTGGTGTTCATATTATAAAAACATTTGTAGTATTAATATTAGAAATATAATTTCTGAATAATATAGTTTGAACTTTTTTGCGGCCGTTAAAAAATGTTGCCTTTCTTGATCACGCTGAAGTTTAGTACATAAAGGGTTTTTCAATGAGGTAAGACATATCCGAGTTGCAAATTTTCAATGACTCCGCCACATATGTACATTCGGCTAAATTTAAGCGATGGCCTAGGTTATGTTAACTTTAAGGGCATCGGTCGATTGTGGCTTATTGTCATGGACCCGCAAAAAGTCTGGTGGAGTCAAATCTCTTGGCCAAATTATTTTACCTCTGCGAGAGATAACCACCATACCTTTAAACTGTTCATGCATGTTGTGCATTGTACCACTATAGAACACTTATTTTGATAATAAAGTTTTATCATTGGACAAACTGGATTTTAATTAGTTTTAAACAAAAAACTTTGTAATTCGTTTTTATTAAGTTTACTTGTTTTGGTTTTTCTAAGACTTGTTGAAAAAAAAATTATTAAAACAAGTTTTGATAAATAATTAGGGTTTTTGTATTTATGAAAATAAAATTTGTTGTAAAAAGTTAAATTGTCAAAAACGAGCAAAAAGATGTTAAAGTGAATTTAAAAATACCAAATTTTTTGGATTCGTGTACAAATAGGTTAACTATGTGGCCATTACTGTATTTAACACAATATGATGGCAAAATAGATACATAATAAAGTTGTTTAGTTTTATTGTTTGTTTTTTTTTCGAAATTTTCCGAAGTGTTTTAACATTTTAAAACGAGAACGTTCTAGCTAAGAAAGTATAACAGACTTAAGTGTACAAACATACTGTCATACTCACATAAAAACATTCATACATACATAGAGCCAACATAGCATATCATACAACAAGACCACTAGAGAAAGTTCGCATCAAACTTCTTAAACGAACTTTATACATTTGTCGCATTCACATTATGATTTTAGGAGGCTCCGTTGTTTTTCTAAATTTTCTTTAAAAGATGCATTTTATGACATATTTTTGCTTTCAACAACTCTTGGAAGTTAAGTTATTATTTTAACTATTGTTTTAAGATCACCTTGTTACAACTTGTCAGTTCTTGGCAGTGAGCAAACATAGTCATCGTTTAAATCTCGTAATAAACAAACATACATACATACATATGGTTTGATGATACATACAGTTGATTTGATAACAGATCTTTAACTGCAAAATTATGTTGACAATACCACGCAAAACCTTTTTTTTTAAATGTTCGTTTCAAACTTTAACAAGTCCAAGGCATATTAACACCAGCTAAACTCACTTCTACAACATAATCAAAACTCTTTTCTACTTGTAGATAACAAAGAGAAAGTGCATTAAAAGAGAAAAGAGAAATTTAACAAACAAGAAAATATACAGATAAGAAAGAATAATGGAGAAAACACACTAGCGAAAATACTTAGCTGGTCTCGTAAGGTTGGTTAGCTGGTGTCAGTATGCCCTGAACAAACTATTCGAATTATATTTCAAACTTCTGTGACACATGTTTAAAACAAATAGTACCTATAAAAAGAAAATTCCTTAAGGTTTTCAGTGGCTTTGTTGCTTTTATCTTAGTCAGTTATACATAAGTTGATAATAACATTTACGGCTCTGTAGGACAGCAGGACAGTTTGATTTAAACAGACGGAAGGGCGAACGTTGTTAAATCGACTTTAATATCTTTAAAGATTCAGAACATTGTAGTATGTAATTCGGAATAACAAATTTATACTTTTTGTTATAGCCTTTTTACGGTTGTGAAAAGTATAAGAAATTATGTCATGTTTCGTTTGTTTAACAGGTGAAGTTTAAATAAAATATGCAAATAGAAAATGGTATATTTATTATACGTACTGCCAGTGATTGTTCTAGTGTGAATTTTTCTGCAATTAGTACATCATTTTCGCGGGATAAACGTTCCTTCGATTGCCGTTCCTGACGAGCAGTGTCCTATAAAAAAAACAAAAAAATAAAAATGTTAAAGTTAATAAATAATTGGAATTTGTTTAGCGCAAAGACCGTAATGATTATAAGCAATATCAATCGGTGTTGCCATAGAATCCAATAGTTGTCGGAATCAGGGTTTAAAATGCTACCGTCAACATCTATGAACAGCATAGCAAACAGCAGCTTTTTCATACATGCTGACGGCAGCATTTTAAACGCTGGTCGGAATTAGTTTTAAAAACGACAAATAATATAAATACTTCTGTGTTATGAATCAAATATTATCGTTTTATGTTCGAATTGGAGTATTAATTTTAAATTGAACACTAAACTGAAAATATCGAAATTCGTGACACAAAAATCTTAATTTAACTGGTTTTTCTCAACTTGTATTTTTTATTTGTCGAAAACCAGTTATATTTATTGGTTAAGAAATAACGATTATTTTTATTTTAAAAATAATTGAATCATACTGATTGCTTTTTTTCTTGGTACAAAGTTTCCATAATTATCGTTATTTCCGGATAAGATTTTTTTTTATTAAATTAGGAAAAACATATTTAAAGCAAGGAACGTTTTTCTAACTTTTGATGATATTAAAAGTAAAAACTAAGAACTTACTTGTAATGCCTGACATTCAAAATCGAACTTTCGTTGCTTCTTTTCCAATAAATTATTGCGGGCATTTTGTTCTTCTAACAGCATTCTCAGATCATTCATTTCATTGGTCATTTTCTGCACCTTACGTTTCCATTGACCAACAACTTGACGCTGCTCTTCGACCTCTTCGTATGCGTCAGACAGCTAAATAATAAATTGTAGAATATAATAAACATACATGCATATATGTATGTACAGTGGGGAGCAGAGATGAGTACATGTTTGTATTTCTTCTATTGTTATGTGCATAAAAATAGTAATAATGAAGCGATTTTCAAAATTTTTTTCTTGTGTTATTTTTTTATTAAGTTTTTAACAAAGCTGCTCTTAAAACAAATAAAAAAAAAACAATAAGCAATGAGAGAACATAATTATAGCAACAAAATAACTCGTATGTACTCAGTTTGTGTTCAACAAAGTTGTAGGTAGGTATCTAGTGAACAACCCCTTGAACATTTTATCGCCGAAAAAAATTTTTTTTTGTGTTTTTTAAGAAAATACAATTTTTTTACTTTTTTAAACATAGCTTGCAGGAATCTTTCTTTTGTCCCATACTATCTTCTACAAAAATGTAGCCAGAGTTAAATAAAACAACTTTTGTAAACATGCCTATACGATCCGAACATGTTCAGATGACTTATTTAGCAAAATTTTTTTTTTTTTTTTTTGCAAAAAA
>NDXZ01018703.1:0-11892 GCA_003055125.1 Paykullia maculata
AAAAAAAAAAAAAAAAAAATGTTGGATGATGGTAACTAAACATCTCCTTGCTCCGATTTAAGTGCCACTCCCTGAAATTTTCTAAACCCTTATAGTGACGTTAAAAAAATTAAAATTTTGGCTGATTGATTATTAATGTCGTAATCGCAATAGAAATTTAGTACAAATAATTTTATGTATTATGGTGAAGGGTATATTATAGTCTTGCTTGTCTAACTTTTTGTACACATGCGTGCTAAAGAAGGTCATCTTTATTTTGAAACAAAAAAAAACTATCCTGTAAGAAGTAAACATAACAACTAATTATTTATATCATTACGTTAAACAATAAAAATAATTGCAAGTTTATGACGACCTTTATGGCTTTGGTTGTTTAATTGTTTTGAAATAACATTTGAGAGCGTGGGTCAGGAATTTTTTAATTAAATAATAAAAAGTTTCTGTTTGTACATATTTGTATTTCCAAAAAACTTAGAAAGTAGGCAAAATTTTTTCTGGGATAAAGATTATGGCCTGTTTATAGATGTCGAGCGTTCACTTGCTTGGGTATTTCTAAAAACACTATACGCGAACGTAGGCGCGAGAGACTATTGAAAACAAAAGCATTTTCATAAAAAACTTGTTTATTCGATGTCGAACGCAATGTCAATAGTGCGAACGCGGGATCAAAATCGGGTTTAAGAAATTTTAAATCTATACAGTTTAAACAACAAAAAACTTGTTAATGAATCAATGTTTGTAATATATTTCATGCAGGGCTCAAAAAGCACATTTAAAGTTATTCACTAACAACATTTTATTTAAAATGAGTAACACTTTGAGAGACGATGACTAAATGATTGAAATACTTAAACAAGGATTGACTTAAATTTTGAATGAGGATTGTAGAAAATGTTTTTTTTTTATTTAAAATGTGTTTAATACGATTTTTTTAAAGAAAATTTCAAGAAATAAAATTATCTCATAAAATGTAAAAATTTTGTTTACTACATGTTGTATACATTAAGGATTTCTTTTTGTGATGGTATGTAGTCATCATCTTCATCAGAAATTTTTTTTAAATCAAGGCTGATAATAAAAATAAGTTTGAATATTTGCAACGGTTACGGTATTTAATTTTTTTGCTATTAAGGTATCAGTTTTTCAAATGGAATTTTGAATTTATTTAAAAAAAAAAATAAATTACTTCAACCTAATATATAAATCTCCGGTGTGACCAAATGTAGGACAATGTTGGATTGCAAACGAATGATTAACGATTACTCCGAAAATGGCCAATTACGGATCATTTGGGTACCTGGCCATTATGGTGTAATCGGGAAATAACGGGTACATAATCTGGTAATTAGGGCTAGAAAACTTTGGGCAGCAAACCTAGAGAACTCGAAACCCTTCGTTACAGCGAAGGCCGAGTAGATGAATTGGCCGGAAAGAACCCATAAGGAACTGCGGAGAAATGAAACAGTTAGAGGAATCACTAGAGTCCTCTGCGGTGACCCTGAGGTGGATAGAACAAGGGAGATCTTGAATTTAAGGAAACCGGAACTGAGTAGGTTGATGGGTGTACTGGCGGGACACTCCAACTTACGAGCATACCTTCACCGGATGAAAGTGGTGGAGAATAGCGACTGCAGGGCATGCTGGAAGGACATTGAAAAGATGGAACACTTCCTATGCCAGTACCCTGCTTTTGCATATGCAAAGGCCCAGTGTTTTTCATCGGACACTATACCGAACGTGGCTCACCTAAGAGGTGTAGGATGGGAAGCACTGAGGAAGTTTGCTCTAATGACCGAATTTTTTCATTTTTCTTCTTGTTTCCCTTTTTTTCCACCCCAAGCTAATATATAAATTTGTTACGATTCTTTATTAAATCTTTGTATTGACAACATAAAAGTCAATTGGATTTATTTGGACTTTTGACAAAACATTTTATTCGTATTACGTCGATTAATAATTTAACTGATTGAGCCTTCACACACAGGAACCATATTTAGTCGCACAAACTTAGCTTATTGGCAAGAGAATATTGTTTTTCTGCATTACCAGCACAAAACCAACACATGCACTAGAAATGAGGACGGTTTAAAACATAAGACACTAATACAGACAAAGCTGTGTATACGTATACATATTATGCCGGTTAATATTCATCCGTTGTGTTTTTTAAAAATAAACAATAATTGTGCAACTAAATATTGTTCTAGTGTGTGAAGGCTCATTGATAAAATCATTTCGTTTAATACGTAAATGAAATAAGTTTGCAAAATCAATGAAACTCTTGTTTATTTGGTCTATATATTGTAACATAACTGTAATTCTTAAAACCGATTTAATTGGTTTCTTATTGTTTCAAATGTTCAAATAGTGACAATATTTTTTGTAGAGAAACTTTGAATTTACGTTAAGTTTTTAAAACTTTTTATTAATTTTGTGAATATAATAAATTATTTATATATCTTTTAAATCTTTCTACCAGTATAAAGAGAATGTATATTAGAATACTGGTATTTTGTGCAATACATAGTTATCGATATTTAAATAGTATTTAACCGGTTATCGTATTATTAACGGTATCGGTTGTCTACCTTGTTTAACAACATTTTTTCACCATTAAACAAATAAACATCTTAACAAATGTTTAACGTTATTCTTATGCAAATTTTTGTAAGACAATGGACTGACTAATTTAAAAATAAAGCCAAAGAAAGATAATTGAAAGAAAAAGAAATAAATTTAAATAAAATAAAAAATGACCAAAAACGATCAAAAAACCGTTGTATTTTTACGCGCTTTTGAAATAATGACGCATTTTGAAAGAAGGGCAAAATATCGAAATGATTAATAAAAAATAAAAAAAATTATATGACCACATTTATTTTGAAAATCATATGGTTATTAATAAAAAAGAAGTCTGATTTGGTTAGGTCTAAAGCTATAAACAATTTGTAAACAAATTTTGTATAGATATATGTACATATGTATGTATGTAGATATTAAACGAAAAATCATTTCACAATGGCAAACAAATAAAAAACTACATTTTACATAATCTTGTTTTAATGGGTTAAAGTTTTTATATGAACCACTTTTAGCTTAATAAAAAAATATTTAAAAAAAAAATATATGAAATTTTGTCAATCTATTGTATTTTTTAATTTGATTTAAAAATCGTACTAAATTGAAATTTCAGTTATAACCATCCAGCTTAAACGTTTTAAGCAATTTACACTTAATTTCCCTTAAGTTGTGCAAGATTTTAATAAGATTGGAAATAGAGATTTAAGTATTTTTTTTTTTCTAAACAAAAAGTCCATAGGAAAGAGTTACTTATGTATGCACATGAGAAATATGTACTCTACGGCCATGCTGGCACATATCAATAAGGCTGATTGTCAGTGATGTTTCTTTAAATCTTATTTTTCAATGCTGGAATGTATGTGGACTTTTTAACATAAACCTTTTAATAATTCAACGCTCATACACTTTATTATAATTTAAAACACACTACTCAAAAAAACTTTGTGCAGTAATTAAATTGATTTACAAAATGTATGGTATAACACACTATCTAGCTGCAACCACATCAATATTGTTTAGAAAAAGAAAAAAAGAACCCGATTAAGTATCAATAGCAGCGTCAGCTTCACCTTGTTTTTAAGGAAGTAGGGTTTTTTAGCACCTTTAGCATTAAATCTGCCTCAAACTGTGATAAATTGTTAATGCACTTGTAGGATCTTTAATGCATTTTTTGTTTCTCTAAGCCAAAAATGTGGCAATTGTGACTATTTGCAAGGCCATCTAGATAAAAATAAGCTTAACTAAATACAAAGGTTTTGTTGATGTTTAACAATCCATTTAACGAATTCCTTTCGCTATTTATGACCATTGGGTTATACCATTTGTGTTCATTGGATTTCATAAGCATTACATTATGAATGTACGCTGTGGGAAGTATTTCAAAATGGGGCATTTTTTATGCTGAATTAATGTTTCTGGACTTTTGGCAACACTTTTATACAATGTTTCAATATTATGATTTTAATGGGCAAGAAATAGCATGTCTTTAATAAGATGGTTATAAAATTTTCCAAAATAAACAACTTGTAGCTTTAAGTGTTAAAATTAAATGAAATAAAACTATAAAATGAAAATAAGGAACTACATATGTAATAGTCTGTAAGGATTTATGTCCCTAGGCTACTAATAATAAATAAATTAAATTCAATAAAAATGATTCATATGATCGAAACTTTTAGAGTTTGATGTGAAAATGTTCATTTTAAACATTTTATTTCCAACAATAATTATTAAAAAAAATTTAATTATTAATTTGCATTGCATTGCTAATAAGTTTTTACTGTTTTTTTAGGAGTTTAAATGTCTATCAGATAAATTTTATTAATCACAAGTCGTAGTCAAAGATCATAATTAAAAATTAATCACACGCACAGTTTTTTGAATTATTGTTACTCAAAATTCTGTTGATGAAAATAAAAAAGCAAAAATTCGAACATACAGTTGCTTATCTGAGTAGCCCTTTTACTTTTCTAACTTCAATAAATCCTGGTATTTTATTAAATAAATCGTACTGTTCTAATGGCGTTATAGGTGAATATATTACTGACCATAGGTCAGTTATGCAACAAAAATAAATGATTGTTTCTATTTCTATATTGCAAAAAAACAATAAAAGACGCTATTTAATATACACAGCGTATATTATCCTATATATTTACCCTAATTTAATAACATTATTCCCTGATACCATTAATTTGCTCAATCAAAAATATAAAATATATGGCAGCTCTTAAAATTTTCGAATTAAGATTTGTGGTAATTTTATTTTATAGTAAAGTAACCAAAAACAAGTTACTTGTTTGAAGTTAACGTATATTTTATTAATTTTACTGGCTTTTTACTGAGCAGATCTATTTTTAAATTCTACAAATCTTAAGAAGAAAATAATTTCTAAATTTTTTTTAAATAACATTTTACATTACATACAGACGTGCTAAAAAAACTTAACTATACTTAAGCAAATTCTCGATTATATAGTTATAAGATAACAAATAAACTAAAAACCTTTAATTATAAAAAAAAACACTTATGCGGTTTCAGTAAAAATATATACAGTTTTACGCTTGATTGCAAACATTTTCATAAAATATCTACAAAAGTTTTATTAATAAACAATTTAATACAAACGTATTATTTTTCAATTAAGTAAATATGTATTATTATTAATAAATATCAGGTGATAAAAACTAAAAGTGTTAAAAAGGGGGAGTTGAAAAAAAAAACAAATTTGAGTTATGTTTAAAGTTTCAGTAATTTTAGTTATTATATTAAAAACTATTTATCATTAATTTCAAAATAGTCTTTTGATTTTGTAGCTACAAAGATAGTATATCTGTGTTAAGTATGTTACAAAATAAAACTTAATTTTTTCGCTTAATAAACATCTGTATAAAAAAAGCATTTCGATAAATTTTAAACAAAATTTTAGATAAGGATATTCAAATTAATTCATTTCAACAAAGATAAATTTTAAAATTGTGAATATAAACAATAATTAATTTTTTTTTATCCAGCTTTATTGTATTATTATTCAATTTAATTTTTTTATTGTTTTTTTTCTTCTTTACATTGAAAATTAATATATATTATTATTTTCTTAGCAGTTGCAATATATCAAGCAAGGTTTTTACTTTAAATTTTGTGTAATAAAGAAAGAATTGAGAAATGTAACAGGTTTGTTTCTTAAGTTTTTTGTTTTGGGTTTGCCAAGTATGAAAATAAAAAACATTTCATTTATTTACTTGTTTTTCCTGACAAGTTTTTAATGACTTGTCGTTTTTTACACAAATTTTTAAACATTAATATTGTTAATATTATAACTAATTTCAAATCACTTAACTTAACAGCAACGAAATTATGCAAAATTAACAGAAAAGAAAACGCATGCTAAAAATATTTGTGGTACTAAAACAACAAATATAAGTAAGTGTAAATGTAAATGTAAATGTAAATGTAAATGTAATGTATATTATTAAGTTTTTAGTTTTAAAAGCTAAACAAAGAATAAAACTAAAAATATGTAAGTGGGTTGATTTGTTAACTAACAGTTCTATGTTATTTATTAGTAAGTTAAAAAAAGTGTTATTTTATTTAAATTAATAATTTAAATCGGTTATGGGGTCATTAAAAACGCAGAATTCAAAGCAAAGTATAGTCGACTTTTCAATCGTAGATTTTTTATTTTTTTAATATTTAATTTTTTACTATTTGACTTTCCTAATTTTTTTATTTAATTAAATTAATCGGCTTTTGTCATTTATTAATATATTTGATTATTTTTTACTTTTGCCGACTACATATTTTTTACTTAATATACATTTTCTGTTTTAACCAAAAGACAGTAATATGTTTATGAAAAGCAATAAAGCAAACTAATTTTTTATAGAAAACTTAGGTGTGGAAGATGCCCTGCCAACAATTGAAAGAAAACTGTCTCCAAGTATAATAAAATCCAGACTGAAGTACAAAAAACTACCCGCTTGACAATTCTTCTTTTGCCAAATTAAAAATAGTTGTACACAAATATTTTTTTGGCGTAATCAAAATTTTAAATTTTGTTTATGGAACAAGAAAAGATTTGGACCATTTTAGATATTTCAACTGAAAAAAGAGTTGTTCCCCTTTTCGTTTAACAATGAACAACTGTTTTTAGTTTTAGTCTTATTATGATTTTATTTACTACTTCGACTTGGACGAATATTTTTGACTTGTTGCAGTAAATCGCCTTTTCAATCACTAGAGTTTTCTACTATTCAACTTGTTGAACTCAATAATGTTTTATTGGGTAATAAAAACGATCCAAAACATAAAATAAGGGCATTAAAATTAAAGCTTAAAACTAATGGAATTAAGACTTCAAATTGACTTAAACTTCCGGTAATAGAAGGAAATTAAGGAGATAATTTTCTTTGTAAAACCTGGATGCGATCTACCTAGGAATACATCCCTTTTGGACAGCTGTTTGAAACAACTTAGGTCCATATAAAAATAATAATATATCTTAAAAAATAAACATTTTTAAACTTGCCTTTTTTGTAAAAAAAACGGGTTTTTAACGAATTTTATCAAAGAACAAATTATAAGGGATTTCGTTTAATCACTTTAATGCTTCTTATACCTTTTAAACTTAAAATATTATATAAAAGTTTACGAGTTTAAGAGGTTTAGGAGGCATTTTAGCGATTAAAGGAATTCCCCTTTTTTTTAATTGTTATGAATTGGGGTGTTGAAAAAAATTAAATTAAAATGGCCACGTTTTAAGAAAACTACAATTTTAATTAATAAAATATATTTAAGTTACTTACTAATACTAACAAATACATTAAAAGATCTAGGACTAAAAATAACTCACAATTTTATTCTTAAACTACTATTTACTCATAGAACAACAATACCAATAATTATGGTAGAAAAAAATATATACAAGAAGAAACAAGTTAAAAACTTGTTGCAAAAAGACACAACAAATTTTTTTTATAAAAAAAAAATCATATAGACAGGAATGTAAACACAGGCATACAAATACACAAATATGTTAATAAACTTGTTGTTGGTTGATAAATAACTATGAGGAAAAGAGAAAATGGGAAAAAGCTAAATAGAACAAAACACATAAACATTTTTAAGAGAAATAGTAAAAAGTATTTTCAAAAGGAGATGTTCTTGTTGATATTAGAGTGGCTCATGCTTTACACAAAAAAAAATTTGCGATTTTAATTACCCCAACAGAAATAAGAACAATGCTATGGCAATTTAGAACGTTTAAGTTTCATTCGGATTCGTTATTTGTTTGTTTTTATTGATTTCTTTTACAAATTCTATATTTGTAAAACATTTTTGATATTTTATAATACTGAGGACAGTTTCGTTTAATATGCGCTTAATGCACGATAACTTAGGGTTGATAGAACATTTTAAGATAATTTTTTGCTTTTTAGAAAACTGCGTTTATGTTAATAATTTGTTTTAATATATGGGTCGTTTCATGTTAAGTGGACCAACTTTTGAAACCGATGTCTTCCGATCGAGATGAAATATTGTAATAACAACAATATCTTAGCCTCAGGAATAAAATCATTTTTTTGCTATAGTTTTTTATAATTATTCAATATTTCTAAGCAAAAAAAAAAGATTTTATTCCTAAGGCTAACATATTGTTGGTATTACAGTATCGGGGGTATGAAATTTTAGTTTGGTATGTTACATACCGTCGGAAAGGTAAATTTGTCTAGTTTCTCAGTATAAGTTTTATTTTTAAGGTTTTAGAAACACTTACACACAAATAGGAAAAAATTCAAAATAGTGCATATGGCAAATATTGAAAAATCCTTGTCTTGGATTACAAAATATTTTTTTTCATAGATATCCCACTCGCATCCCACTAAGCAACCAAAAAGCTATTAAAGGAAAAGTTCTAAGCTTTCTTTTGAGAAAAAAAGGGCCCTTTTTGAAAAAAACAAATTTAAAACAAAAAATTTTATTTTTTAAAAAAGATTGAAGAAATAGCTATCTAAACTATTTGGGACAAATTTTGCTAGGAGCAATAGGTAATAAGTTACATGGATGAGAAAAAACATCTGTTTGGCCAAAAGGTCAAATTTTGACCACCTCTAACTCAGAGAGTTATTGACCGATCTTGCTGAAAAGCTACTATTTAATAGGATGTGTGTATAAGCTACTATTTAATAGGACTAACTATGGTGCAAATTTCATCCTAATCGAAAGACATCGGTTTCAAAAGTTGGTCCACTTGACATGAAATGACCCATAAAATTGTCCATGATTTTTTGCTAAAAGAAAATGTTGATATCTTTAGATTTAAAAATAATGTTGTTTTAAGTTTTTTTTTTTTTGTTTATAGAAAACGTTTAATAGTTTTCGATTAATAAAGAATATTCGATTTACAAAAAATTTTCGATCAATTTTTAAATTAATTTTTGATCAATTTTCTTTAAGATACCTATGCATTTTTTTTTAACAAATTCTTGGTTTTGAACAAGCTTTAAGGCAAAACTGCTTAATAGTTTTTGATATATTTATACAAAACTTTGCTTAGTATTCTTTTCATAGAAAATGTTTAGTTTTTGATAAAAAGTTTATTAGGTTTGTTTTTTAAAAATTATTGAAAAATACATTTTTTCTTGATAAGGAAATTTTTATATTATTTTCTCCTCTAGTCCTAACTACACGATAGGTGTAAAATGCTTTCGTAAGCGGGTCTAATATAAAAGTTTGTACTTGTGTTACATCTTTTCATCGTTGGTCTTAGATAAAAAGGCCCTAACTCGCATTTTTTTCGAAATTGACTTTTTTAGTTATATCAATACATTTCACACAAATACATCTCGTCACAAAAAATTAGTGCAATATTTTCAAAAATAACAGTTTTATAAGCAATTTTATAAAAAAAATTAATATGTTGATATATACAGTTTCTATTATGTTTTTACCTTCTCCTTTAAAATTACAATTATGTGATTTAGGGCCTTTCTACCTGAGACCAACGATATGAGAGTCACTACTACTTGTGTGTTAGTATATACATACATTTCTTGACCAGGTTTATAAAGCATAAAAATTAAAGAGTTCACTACAGACCCTCAAGAAATCGAAAAAAATAACTAGACATGGAAACATAGTGTAAACAAAGAACAGACAATAAGCAAATAGAAGAAAAATAAGAGAAAAAACTAGTCAAGTAGAAGATCTTTGACCCAAACTGAAACTACTATGTAAAAAAATAATAAGAGAGAATTCTTCTTTATGACAAACATACCAGGGTGGTTAAGAAAACGTGTGCAGTGCAGAAATATAATAATAACGTTTTTTTCTTTGTTATAAGATTCAGATAGTATGTTTCCATTTAAAACCATAATGATGTTTAGTATTTTCATTACAATTTCTTATTATACCAACATTATTAATTTAAACAAAAAATTGTTTGCGTAAATGTTTTTTTTTTAATTTTCTTTGTTTTTTTGTCATGTTGTTGTTGTTGGTAAATAGAAGAAAAACTTAAAACCCGTAAAGAAATAACAAGCCTTGTTACTGCTTTCAAATAATCTGTTAGAATCGTCATAGGTATGTATGCACATATACATATATGTATACATATACGTATGTATACATATGTACATAAACATAAAATAATGAAACAAAATCAATAGTAAAGTATATGTATATGTAAGGTGGCAAGGTTTAATGCATTACTAAAAGCAAAGCTTAACAGTAAAGTCCAGTTTAAACAACATAAAAAAAATCTGAGCGACTGTATTGAAAATTTCGCAGGAAAATTGAAATAAATTGTTTTACAAATAAAAAATTCTTGATTAATTTTTGTTAAATGTTATGGTTTTAATTATGTTCGTATGCTATCATAACCGGTTGTGTTTTTTTTTTAAATCATTTTACATAGTATGTTCCAAAGTTTATGTGAAATTTTTATGAACCCATTAAAAATTCACAAGTAGTTCGAGTAAAAGGGAAATAAGAATGTGTTTTGTTTAAAACATATAAAAACGCCGGAAAAAATTTATTAGTACTAATAATTAAGAATCAGATCACTAAAAATATAAATAAACATGTATGTACATACATGTATTTATATTTATATCTCACTCATTTGGTATTTTTCAAATTCCCAAATTTGTTATATTCGTTATGTGGTATTAATGAATCGTTTCGAATATATTTGGCCAATTCAAAATCTCTGTTGTATCGTAGTAAGTTGTAAAAATAAAATATATTTTTTTAACAAAAATTTTTAAAAACAAAATAAAAATTTTTAACTAATGTATATCCCCTTTAGAACGTTTATGGTATTATAAGTATACCCCAGACTAATTTCGGCTAAAAAAACCAAAAAAAAATGGAGCCAATTTAGAAAAAATATGTTAAAATGGTCACTTCCGATTTCGCAGTGCGACAACCATGCATAGTTATTTACATACATGTTAAACAAATGTATATTCCACTTAAAAATGATTAAATACCCTAGTCTAGGGTATAGACTTATTTAGAATTAAAAAAATTGGGGCCAAGTTAGATAAAATATGTTGTAATTGGTCAATGTTAAACTAATATATATTCCACTTCAAAACGTTTATATACCCTAGACTTATTTAGAATTTAAGAAAAAAATAAAAAAAAATTGGCAAAGTGAGAAAAATTGAAATTCGAAATGGTCACTTCCGGTTGAAAAGTGTGTTCTGCATGTAAAGAAATTTGCTTAACTTTTAAATTAATGGGCAGCCCATAATCGAACTTTCACAGTATAATAAGAATACTCTAGGCTAATTTTAGTAAAAAAATAAAGGAAAAAAATGTCAAACATTCTAAAATTTTATTATCAATTGGTCATTTTCGATTTCGCACATAAAAAAATTTTTTTTTTTTTAAAGATCAGACGATTTCCTATAAGAATCACTTATCTTTTTTTTTTGTTATTTTTTTTCTATGTCAAATATCAAAGAATTTCGCCAAAAAATGTTTTTGCCTCGTCCGCTTCACGAATAATGCCTCATATATTTAATTAATATACACTAAAGGCAAATTTTTGATGATTTTAAAAGTCAAATTTTTAAGTGAATTCCTTTGACAACTATAAAGATATTATGTATTTGCATCTTTTTTGGCGACATTTTTACCAAGTACAAGTATTACAAACGGATTTGAAATGGTCTGCACAAAACATTAAACGGTTCATTAGCGTCGCAAGTAACATAACTAGTTTAAGAGATCAAAGTAAAAGATGCATAAAATTTGTTGTTGAAAAAAGCAACTTATATTTTTGGGATGTTAAGAATTTTGTTT
>NDXZ01018703.1:11928-35318 GCA_003055125.1 Paykullia maculata
ATATGCTGTCAACAACATTATCATACTGATGTTTATTAGACAGCGAGAAACTATCAACAGCATCTATCACTATGTCGTCAACAAACTGTGAACTTTTGGAACAGAAAATTCATAATAAAAACTAGACTCCATAAGGTAAACAAACAAACAAAAAAAAAACAAAATTTATAAAAAAAACTGTGTAAATAAGGTTTTATTGTTTTCCATACCCAAAGGTTTTCTATTTGGTTTTTTCCCTTCATTTCTCTAAATTATTAAGATGAAGTAGAAAAGATAAATAATTTTTATGGGTTTCTGTTTGGTGTTTCTTTTCGTTGTTTTTTTCTTCTATCTTCTATCTAATTTTTCTTTAAACAGGTGTTTTGTCTTGGGCCTTTATTTCTTTTTATATATGTATTTACGCTTAGTATACAGTTTTTAAGTGATTATTTTTGTTTCCGTAAAAATTTCTTAATATTTTTTTACTTAGTCATAATTTTGAATATACTACAATATAGTTTATTAACTTTTATTGCAAAAATGTTTCATTCTTTTTACTAAATTTCCATAAAACTACTGTTAAGAGTTTCGACGATAACAGGTTCTATTTTAAGAGCCGTTTTTCTTTTTTGCGTTAGTTTTGCAAAAAACGAAAATTATAATTAGTTGTAGTAACTACTTTTGAAATAGCAAAATATTGTGGGTTATCATTGAATTAACAATTACCCAAGGATCCTGGCATTAAGGATTTGTACATATAGTTAAGTATTCCTCTCTATTTTGAAATAGCAAAATATTGTGGGTTATCATTGTATTAACAATTACCCAAGGATCCTGGCATTAAACTTGTACATATAGTTAAGTATTCCTCTCTATTTAACTTTACATATATGTAAAAATTATATTTATAATCTTTTAATTTAATTATATTTAAAATATGAAAACTGTCGAACATTTTTTGATAGATATAGAATTGACAAAAGAAATGTTTCTATAAATAGGAAATTTATCAATCATTACTTAAGCCCCTGACTGACTATCAGATTTAGTTGTTCGATATGTCAAAAATTTAATGTGCATATGTATGACAGATTTTTTGACAAGTGTGTTAGATTTGATAATCTTTTGCCAATTTTTATCAAATAGTAGTTTCTGTGCGATCAAAGTTGTTTTTTGTAAAGCAGCTGTAAAAAAAAAATACAAGTCATTTATTAATCTTGCATAGAAACGTAAAAATAAATTTGGGACCGAGAATATTTGTAAAGATGAGTTTATTTTTATGATAGTGTGGCATCCAATCACACATTTTGTTGCGATTTTCTCATGTAGGACAGAATTCTATACGATTTTTATTTGTCATAACCGCACGACTTTGTAGGATAGTCAGTCAGGGCCTTTAACAATTGGTGGACAAGATATTAAAACCTATAAAAGCGTTAGAAATATGGGTGTCGTTACAAACCTCACTACAAATATTTTTAAAAGGAACAAAAATCTCCCTGTCAAATTCGGTAAAGGTTTAATCGTCACTGACCCCAGCTGTCGAAAATATCGCAACCAACAACAAAAATAAGTTTAACGTAAACGAAAAATTCTCTTTAATATTTAATAATGATACGTCCATAATTAAAATGACAACAAATATATTTTGATTTTTATATATTATATACAGCAGTTACACTACTTGCTGTACTTCTCTATTACGTTAATATTTTTGTTTTTAATTTATAAAATTGTTTGGATTTTAAAAACAGCACATTTAATAAAATTTTTCAATAAATACAGATTAAATTGAATAGGTAAAAATTTATTTCGATGTCAATAAATATCGAATAAGCCGAATATTTTCTGTAAGTACACAATTAGTTTTTTTTAAATTGTACTTTTTAATAAACAGTTTTACAGATATTTTCTTTTAGGAGAGCATTAATCGAATTTTTTTTAGGAGGGCATCTGTCGCTAATTTTTCTGAATCAGTGTTGTCAGTAAATTTTTCGAAAAATACCTACACATGCTAAAAAAAATCCGATTTTTTCCTACACATTGAAAAAGTATCCCCTACACAAATCCCTACGCATTATTGTCATTAAAATAGAAGAAAAAACATTAGTTATAAAAAATACATTTTATTCGAATATGAGCATATATTAAAGTTTTGACAAAAAATAAGTACAAAACTAAAAAAAAATATAATGCATATGTATGCACTTTTTATTAAATTCAATTGATTAACATAAAGTTTTTAAAAATTAATGTAAATAGTTATTTTCAAATCAAATTTTAAAGGATACTTCAATTCAGGTACAAAAAACAACAGGTTATTTTAATAACATTCAAATAATTTAAATATGAGAGCTTTCATTTAATTAAAGAATAACAACAATGTCATTTTCAAATTATTATTTATAGTTCTTTTGAACTAAATCTTTAAATAATAAATTTAATACAGGTACACAAACCACTAGATATTTTAAAATTAATAAAGTTCTTTTGAATAAAATTTTCTTAAATGACTATCGGTACATTCGAAATTAATGCAGTCAGTTCACTATTTTGCAGAAATGATCTAATTATACAAATTTAACTTAAACTACTGTGGCTCAATTTTTTTCGCTTTTTGGTTATTATTGAAATATTCTTTCTGGATCGGCATTAGCATGGGGTAAAGCAATCAAAATCCGTACCAGTTTCTATAAATTTGACATACAGTCTCGTCATTGAAGTTTTTAATTTTTATTATTTTTATCCAGAACTTTTATTGCAAAAATGTTTCATTCTTTTTACTAAATTTCCATAAAACTACTGTTAAGAGTTTCGACGATAACAGGTTCTATTTTAAGAGCCGTTTTTCTTTTTTGCGTTAGTTTTGCAAAAAACGAAAATTATAATTAGTTGTAGTAACTACTTTTGAAATAGCAAAATATTGTGGGTTTATCATTGTATTAACAATTACCCAAGGATCCTGGCATTAAGAACTTGTACATATAGTTAAGTATTCCTCTCTATTTAACTTTTTAAATATATGTACATAAATATAGAAATTATATTTATAATCTTATATTTAAAATTATTATTTTTATCCAGAACTGTTCCAAAACCCTTTTTAAAAACGTATTGATTTCACTTGTAGAAAAATTGTATTCGATTGTTGGCCACTCGTGCTTGAGATCATTGAGGCTTATGTTAAACTTTTTAGACAAAAGGTCAAATTTAAACTCATCTGTTTTTTCTCCAAAAACAGTTTCTGGGTTTAAGAATCCCTTTTCTCTAAATATCGAATACTTTTCTAGTAGAAACCTATTTTGAATTTCCTGAAGAGCCGTTAAGTAAACGTTTTTGCTGCATTTATTTTATTAATAATGCGATATGACGAAAAATCGCTACATTTTGGATATTATGCAATATCTGTCCGATTTTCCCTACACTTCTGTTTAAGTATCAAAAATATCTACATGTATGGATTCTCCCCTACTTCTGACAACACTGTTCTTAATCCTCATAGATAGGGAAATCAATTTGTTGAAATCAAGTTTCCTCAGCCCTCCGATGTTGTACGGACGCGTTATTGGAAAACCAGTAAAAGCGCTTAATAACTAACCGAGATATAAGCCAAAAAAGACGACTACCAATTTTTTTTTTACTCAAAAATTATTATATTTGTGTGTAAGACAACTTAAAAAGAAAAAAAATTTCCGAGACATATGCAAACAAAAAAAAATAACGACATATAAGCAAAAAAAATTTTTTTTATGTGTATATGAATATACACATACATACATACATAAATACACATCGTAAAGGGTATATAAGATTTGGCACAGCCGAATATAGCGCTTTTACTTGTTTAATATGGTCCACGTGTCAAGTTAATGTATTAAAAGCAAAAAAATAAAAATTTGTAGATTGAATGTTATCTTAATAATGTAACGTAAAAATAGTCCCACACTGTTTATTTATTTGCCAAACTTTTTGTTGTTTTAAAAACGTGATTATAAATTTCGCGATCTTGGGCTTGATTTTTTTACAATTTGTTTATAGCTCTATTTAAACTTAATTTTAATTCTTACAACTATTTATATGCAGAATAATTTGCAAAACTTACCTAAATTCAAAATAAGTATCAAGACGAAATGTGATTTACAAATTTTAATAATTTCCTTTATGAAATAAACAAGATTCGTTGTTGAATTAAAAACAGAATTTTTGGATTATTAATCAATTTAAATAAAATTATTTCATAGTTTTTTAATGCTTTTTAATTTTCTATAAAACAATAATGAATACATACAGATGTATTTGTATATTTGTTTGTTTTTAAACACATTTCACTTTAAAAAAAATTAATTCGAATTATGTTTATTTTTTTCTTTTTTGGTTGTATTGTTTTTACCCATGCAATTTATAGAACTTTTTTTTATTAACAAACAAGAAAAACCCAATACACTGCGAATTTAACGTATCAAAGAGACAGAGAAAAACAAAAACAACAAAGAATGGTTAAAACAATACTAGTATAGATACAGAATAGCAGAAATAATACAAAAATCGGCTAGAATATGCGTTTTATTTTCTATTTTCTATATTTTAAATATTTTCTCTACTTCTACTTTATTTTCTTGTTTCGTTGGGAATACATTTAAGAAAGAGGTAAAAGCTCTTGATTTTTTCTTTACCGTAAAAGCCGTTATTTACAAATGACAGTATGTAATGATCATAGATTTTATCTATTTGAACACATCACAAACACACACACACACGGTTTTTGAAAAATTTAGTTTTTTTTACACTATTCTCAATTAATTTTCTTTCTTTTTTACTATTCTTATTAGAATTTGTAAATTTTCTTTTTGTTTCCAATATCTTTGTTGAATTATTTTATTGAGTTGTTATTAAACGCACTGCGCACCGTGCGCAGTTCTTTGTTTGGATTTTAAAATGACCAACGTGCTTAAACTCTCTCCGCATACTGAACTTGGCCTCTGACGCCATCTTAGCCACAAAGTCTCGTTTAAAAAGTAACACAACATTCCAATAGTTATTCCAAGTTTAAGCAAAATACTTTTCAGAGAGTGAGAGCGAGAAGAAGAAAGAGATTGAAAAGTGAATTTTATTGTTTTATATGCTCACTAGTGATGCTGTTGGGTTACATTTGTTATATAAACAAACTTAAGTCTTGGAAATTTTTTTCGAACAAAACAACAACTATGTAAAAACTAATTTCGCGTTACTTTCCCTCTATTTTGCACCTCCAAAATTTGTATTAAACATTGTAAAGAACGTGCAGTTAACATCTTTCGCAAGATTTTGAAAATTATGGCATTTTTTACAAAACATTTAACAAATGTTCTTTGGTAGAAAACAAGTATTTTTTTTTACCAATATATTGTTCCATTTTAGCTTAACCCTGGCAACACTAATACTTACACATAGAATGCAAACATTGAAAAACAGTGATTTTATTTAGGAAGTAGAAAAAGTTATTAATATATGAAAGAAATTTTAAAAATATAGTTTTTAACAAACTTTAAAGAAGAAAACTTAAAAGAAAAATAACTAAATAAATATACCTATATTACATTTAGAATAATTGCTTTGCTTTAAGTAATAAAGATGTTGCATTTTAGCGATTTTATGATAACATGTAATGCATTCGTTCTCACTCACCAAGAAAAAGTATAGAGTAGTTAAAAGGGAGAAATTCCAGTTGCTAATAATATAAAATTGTGAGTTAAATAAAGATATTTACATACAACAGCGTATTACCGATCAAAGAGTGCTGAAGATTAAACCGTAGCTGGTTTCGAAAATGCATGACACTCGGCTAGTGTCGTACTCGATTTTCCATAATATTCTTGACAATAATCACATGAACTAAAAAGCCTGACAATATTAATTAAAACATTTTATTTTATATTCAGGCAGAAAAAAGTGTATTTTGACAAAGTTTATTGTTTAATCAATATACAGAAAATATTTTAAAATTACTTTGTTTTATAAATAAAAAAAACATATGTAAACATGTTCCACAAACTTTATAGGCATTTTAAAAAATTATTTTTATTATATAGAAGATTTTCTAATCATTTAATTTTTACATATGCATTTGTTTAGAAAACTCGTAATTAGTTGTAGTATTGTATGATTTGTTGTTGGTAACTTTTATTAAAAATTTCTAATTATTTTTCAAATATATTTGATGTGTTTTTTTAAAGTCATTTAAACGACAATATATTATACAATCGTAGACATTAACGGCCGTATTTATAACAAAAACTTAGCATGGAGTTAGCATTAGTGTTATTTTTAATGCATTTTTTATCCATTCTGCTAAACTTATGTTAACTTAAAATCAAACTCTTAATATTAGCTGGATATGATCATAAATAAACTCTTTACCAACACTCTGCTTAGCCGATTTGACTTGCAAGTGAGCAGAAAGTTATGTGCGATGTATACGTAGTTTCTAATTTTTCGTTATAGATACGGCCGTAAATTTATTCGTTAATATTTAAACTAATTAATGATATTGACATCATTGCTGACTCAACAAAGATACTTAGAGTGTGTGAGCACTATTTTTCTCCTTAAGTCTTAGTCTCTATTGCCAACTGGAATTGCAGAAATTCTAAAATTATGACTGTTTTAAGGCTTGACTTACTACCACTTCCAGTTTTAATTTCAGTTATTGGTGAGCATTTGTAGTGTTTGGACGTATTATTTTTAGTTGACGGCAAAAAGCACATTTAAACGTGTTTTAAAATATATACTCTTTAAAAAACTCTATTATTTGCACAAAAATAACAGAGAGTGAACATAACACTACAAACATGAGTAAAATATTAATCTCTTCGAGAGTATACAAATATTAACTTTAGTATTTGTATATGTGTACACCTGTGTAAATGTAAATATAAAAAGAAACACAAAAACTAAACAACATTTGTGTGTAAACAAAATAAAAAGCCGCTAAAGTAAAAAAAAAGAATAAGAAGAAATAAAAACGGCAACAGTAACATTTTTTATAATTGAATAGTCACGCTAGAAATTTGACATGAAAATGATTGGTAGTGATTATGTCTTGGAGGCTCATAACATCTATCATACCACAGAGGTTAATAAGAAAAATATTATAACGATAATAATAATGATAATAATACTAGATCATTAAATTAAATAATGAAAATTAAATTGTTTCTACTTTATTAAGCTTGCAGTTAATGTCTAATGTTTTGACATTGACATTCTCAAGAAAATTAAAAAAAAAATTTTACCTCCAGAAAGGTTTGTGTCTTAAATCTTTAAGAAAATTTCCAAATGCCTTTTGAAATCACGTTTGTGTCTGAAATCTTTTATTTAATTTCTTTGCACTTTTAAAAGAAAGTTTGTTTTTTAAGTCTTTTGTAATAGAAGCTGTTTTTTAATAAAAGTTTTGCTATTAAGTCTTTTCTATGAAAAAAAAAAATTTTAGTACTAAAGCTATTGCAATGTTGTATTTAATTACAAAAAAAATATACGATTTTTAAAACAAGGATCAAATTTTAGAAAAAAAAATAACTTAAAAAAAAGCAGCTGATCCTAATACAATGAACATTTTATATAATAGTATTTCAGACATTTTCAGGATTGGTTTGTATTTCCTGTGGAATCAAAAAGTTTATTATTTTCATAACATTTTTTTTGAGAAAAATCTTAAACTTATTGGGTTTTTTTCCTAAATTTGTCTAGTTTTAAAATTATTTTTCTTTTTACTCAAATTAAATTCTTTAAATAACTGTTTTCTTAAATCGCATAAGGTTGATGGTGGTGGCTGTTTTAATGGCGCTGGTAGTTCAGCCTTAGTGTTGAAAGGTGTCAACCTTACTGTGCACAGTGGTGAGGTAATGGCCATATTGGGTTCAAAAGGTCAGTAACAAATTAACAAACAAAGTTAATTAAAATCAACAGTAACTATTCTTTCTAAAGGCAGTGGCAAACGTGCTTTACTTGATGTCATTTCTCGTCGTTCCGAAGGTTCCACCAGAGGTCAAGTTCTTTTAAATGGTTCTCCTTTGTCTAAGACCTTATTTCAGCAGCGCTGCGGTTATGTTACACAATCTTGCACTTTTATACCAGGTCTTACTGTTGCTCAAACTTTACATTATACGCCCACCATAGTAAGAAGACTTTTTTTTATTTTATTATAAAACAATAGTTATTAAGTTTTTTTTTATTCTATTGTAGCTTTCAGGTTATTTAAAAAGCTCAAAAGTACGTCAAGTCTTAGCCGATTTAGCTCTTTCACAAGTTGCTCATAAACGTGTAGAATATTTGAATATAAGTGAGGCGAGACGATTGTCTATTGGCATACAGTTGGTGAGAGATCCAGGTGAGGAAATAAGCTAACAAAGGAATGTTAATGAAGGCACACGAGGAGTTTAAATCATTAACATTTTTCTTATTATGGTTTTTCTCTAAAAGGAAGGTTTTAACATTTCAAGCGAATTTGTAAACAATTTTCTATTTTTACTAAATTAAAAAGAACCTTCTATACGTTAAGAATAGTTTTTACATGTTTCAAAATTAGATAATTTAAAAAAAAAAATTTTATAAAATAAAAAGAAAATTTGGAATTGATAAATTAACATTAAAAAGATAATTTTTTAAAACTTCTAGAAAACAGAAATTTTCCATAAATAGGTAACTTTATAAAATATTTCCAATATAAGCCTAGTGAATTCATTATAAATTTTCTGATATTAAAAACTTTTTTATATTTTCTGTAAATGAAAAATTTACTGAAAACTTTAGTGGAAAATGATTATTTTTTTAAATTGGAGAAATCATTTGAAATTTAGCTTGACAGTAATAACTCTAGGGAATTATTATTATTATCTAAAACTCTCTTTAATAGATTCGCTATTAATTAAAAATCATGATACATACATATATAAAATTAAAAAAGACTTAATTTTTTTAATATTTTCTTTCTTAATTATTGTAGTAATGCTACTTTTGGATGAGCCTACTCAGGGTTTGGATCCATTAAGCGCCTATTTGCTCATTTCCATTCTCTCAAATACGGCCAAGAAAACTGGTTGCGGTATATTGCTTTCTCTAGAAAAACCACGTTCCGATGTGTTTCCGTTTCTAGATCGTGCTCTGTTCCTATGCTTAGGTGGTGTTGTCTACTCTGGCGGCACTCGAGCAATGTTGGAATATTTCCATGGAATAGGTTTTCCCTGTCCCCAATTGGAGAATCCTTTAATGTACTATTTGTGTCTATCGACAGTAGATAGACGTAGCAGAGATCGATTTTTAGAATCAAGCCAACAAATTGAGGCATTGGTGGAGAGATTTTCTAGAGAGACGAGTATGTCAGATGGTCCTCTAAATAATATGGGCAGCGGCAAGGTACCGTTGGCCTATGGCAAGCCGGGAGAATTAAAAGTATGGGTTATGTTGTATTTGTAAGTATTTTTAAAACTAATTATTTACATTATGAATATGTTTTAAATATGTTACTTGTATTTTAGAAAACTTTTGGCATCAACTTTTTCCTGTGGCATGGCTGGCATGAAATGTTTATTCTTGCGTTTATTTATTTTACCCACTGCCATGGCTTTAATGTGGCTATTCTACACAAATGTAGGGGTGAGTATGGAATTTTTGCTGTACTTGTATAGAAAATATATTTTAATAATGAAATTATATTTGTTAGGATGATGCTCATGGTTTCTTTAGCAAAAATGGCATGATTTTAAACATAATTGGTTTGTCATATGGTTGTGGTATATTAACAACTATAACATTGTGTAAGTATTAATACAGTTAATTGTTATTTTATTTACTAAACATTAAAATGTATTAACTATTGTTTTAGTTCCCATTTGGCGCAAGCGTTTTTCACAAGATACACCCGAGGGATTATATTCAGGAGCCACATTGTTAATTGCCTACAACATGGTTTCCATACCATTTTCTTTAATATCCGCTACTATGGCTAGTTGTGTTATATATCCGTAAGTTGCCACTTTAAAAAGCATATTTCTTTGATTAATTTCATTTTATTTTATTTTTTTTTGTAGACTGCTTTTAGATCCCAAATTCCTAAATGGCACAATATTTGCTTATCTCTTGGTGGCCTTATGGTCCAGTTACTATTTGGCCGAACAATTAAGTATTGCATTTTTATTATTGGTTAAGGTTCCCTTTAATGCTGCTATCGCTGTGACTTATATTTTGGTTATATCAATTGCTCTGGCTAGCGGTACAGTGCGGTAAGTAGAGATTAATAAGCTTTTATTTTGAAATTTTCTTAAAACAATTCTTGTATAAACTAAATGTTTATACTTTCAATACTTAGCTCTTTTAAAGGTCTACAACCATGGCTACAGGACAATACAAAAGGCACCCATACACGTTACACTTCATCTTTGTTACACAGCATTTCTTTTCAAACACGAAAAATGAATTGCACACCTACAGCTTCGGTTATTTGTCCCAAACCAGCTGATTTTCTTCACGAGCGTTTGGGCTTAGCCGATCCGGATGTAAATAGTTGAAACAAAAACAAATTTTGCATTATCTTACTTAATATTTTTAATTACTGTTTTAGGAAACTATTGATGTGGTGGCCTCTTGTGCTTTTGCTGTGGGCTTGGCTGCATTTAATATGCTGCTTTACATGTTTCCAATGCCCAGATGTGTGAGACAAAAGTTTAGAGACTGATTATTTATTTTATTTAAGTGAAATAAGAAATTTTTTATCTCTCGAAATTAATGCTAATGATTAAATTTATACAAATTTAAGAAAATCCCTCTTATCGTACTTTCAACTTAGCCCCAGAAATAAGCAAAAAACGCTGCTAAATGCACACAGTTACTGCAGTATACGTACGACTAAATTATTACCTTTTTAAGTATACATTTTAAATTTTTTTTCTTTTAATAAAACTTTGTTTAATTGTGAATTTCATAATGTTTGTTATGTTATTACACCCACTGTCTAGAAAATGCATGAAAAAACGCATCCATAAAACTGTTTCAATGCATTCCTGCAAAGTTACTAAGGTTTACATATGCGCGTATTTTTTTGGTGAACTGTTACAAATGCCTCTAAAAATTTTATGAACAAATATTTTGTTTAATAGTAGAAGTTGAATTGTTAAAAAAACATTTTCACGTTTCTTTATTAATTAAGTAAAAATAGTGAAAATGACAAAAATTAAGGAAATTTCTAAAGATCTTAGAAAATGAAGTGTGAAATTTAAAAATGAAGGCAAATCATTGCAAAAAATTGGTAAAATAATCAATTAAAAAAAAAACAGATGTGCAAACGATAATAAAAAAATTTGAAAGAAATAGAAATTATGTCAGTAAACCACGCTTTGATCGTCCTTCTGTTCACCGTATGTATACTTTAGTAACTGTGAGTATAATGATTCTACCTGCACGCAAAGAAAAAAACATCTACCCAAGCAACACATTCTGACTTTTTCACGACTTGAAAGGTCGGATTTGGTAGAAAATCTTTTCAATTTCAGTCATTTCGGTCAGATTTGATCAACTTTTGATGTATTTCTGGTCGTTAGATTTTTTGCTTTTAGTCGACTTGCAACGTTGTAGCGACGTCATTTGTGTTCGCCAAACGACCATAATATTTCTGACGAAATATGTGCAACAACGTAAAATATTTGGTCGTATATTTTTAAACGTGTTCGGATAATGATACAACCAACCACACAGCCGCCATATTTAAAAAAAATGTTTGCCATGATAAAAGATGCTGTAATGAATGGCATATTTTACCTAAATTTTGCATAATATAAAAAAAATATTTAAGGTAATTAAAATAATGTTTTTCTGAAAATATAAAATTTTTGATGGCGCGTTGTATTTTCCGAAGTAGAACATAAACTTTTATCAGTAAAATTTTAAGCGTTGCCATTTCAACGATTAGAAGTTCTGCATTTTCCTTAAGCTTCAGGTATAGATTTGGAAAAAGAAAATAAAAAGAAGAAATTATCCGACTAATTTTAAAGTAATATCAGTCGCTTGAGATTAGTATATTTTTTATTTTATTTATATTTAGCCGACCAACATTATAATATAAGTCACCTAAATAAAATAAAAATATATCATTTTATTCCGTAAAAGTGGCTGTGGGCAACGATTACAGTTATAACAAAATATTAAAAAAAAAAATCTGTGAACATATTCCCGTGACCATTCTCAACCATATTTTTTCTCTGGGTGTGCCAAAATATGCAAAATAAAATTAAAAAGCGGCTTTACAAGTAAAGTTTGTTATATATTGGATAAACATTATCACTTTTTTACCAGGTAATAAATAAGCCATTATTCGATAACTTCTATGAAATGCAGATGTTATAAAGTAGTCATTAAAAAGTATGTTTTTGAGTAATAGTAAGTCATTACCAAGCTTTTGCTAGGTATTTATTTAAATAAAATTTTGCATATTTTTTATGATTAAATAGCACAAATCTACAGAAAATATATTTTAAAGAGATGCATCAAAATTCGCTTAGATTGTGTAATTGTAGAAAGTCCTAAGAATGCGATTACCTAAAGATAGGTTTTTTTAAGAACAAAGTTTTTGTCTGTTTTCTTTATAGTCAAAAGCTATAAATGTACATTTAATAATCTATTTAATATAATAAACAATCTCACTAGTTTTGTAGTTATAATATTGTTTCACGTCTAAAAAACAAAAAGTAATGACATAATAATAATTGTTTCAATACTTAAAAGTGACATCCCAAATATCGGTTTTTAAAACATTTAAAATTCAAATTATTTTAAGAAAAAAGTTTTCACAATTGATTGAATTGAATTTTTAACTATTTAGCTATCTGAGGCATTTTTCCATCTACTACTTACTCTTTGTTTTCATTTTTTTCATTTTATTTAAAATCTTTTATTTATCAAAAATTATTTCTTAATTATTATTTATTTACAAAATACAAAAAATACGCTTAAAACTTAAAAAGTTTTCAATTTTACAATAAAAAATAATACATATCCTTTTTATATTTACTCGTATCATATTTCGAATATATTTAATATAAACTACGTAGAAAAAGATAAGAAAATTTTAATCAAGGAAAAAACAATTTTAAAACACAACAAATATCGAAATTAAAAATAAAAGAAACCCATTTCTACTCTAAAATTTTACTTGTGTGTGTGTGTATAAGTGTATAAGTGTATAAGTGTCATAATTCTTTTAATTATTTGCATTTTAAAATTAATAATTGTCTAACGACTATATAAAAACCTAATGTTTCCATTCTTTCAAATTAAATAACTAGAAATACATTTTTTTTTTCATTTTAGTTTGAAATATTTTGAAAGTCATTATTTAAGCTTTTGCCTTAAATGCATAGAAATAGATAAGTTAAATAAAGAGCAAAGATATAAATTAACAAAGAATGCTTTTAAACTTTAATTGGCACCCACAAGAAATCATAACTTTTGAGGATGTGCTAAAGAGGAGACAAAGTTATTGTGCCAAATTTATAATAATAAGAGTTGAAGTTTTAAACTTTTTCCCGCTGTACCTAAAAATGCATCTATTGTAAACCCCAAATTTAAAATTAATAAGACTAATAGTTAAGAGGTTTAACATTTATTTTGCGATTGTCAACACTGTGCTTTAAAGATTTGAAATTTTATTAATATAATGCATCACGAAGAGGTTTAAAAAATTGTTTTGTTACGTCTTGTTAAATAGATTTTTATTTAAAGGTGTAGAGAATCCTTGATTCCTTATATTAAAGAAATATTTTCTAAAATATAATTACTTTGTAAGTACATACATACATATGTATGTATGTATATTGAAAGCGAATCTTATGATCTGATATATTGTATTTTTAAATTGCCTTTAGTGACAAAAACGTAAAAACAAGTTTTTATGGAAGTAGGATTTCTCATAATTTCTAAAGATATTCGGGTTCAAAGTTTTTAGAATTAAAAACTTTTTGCAGAAAATTAATTTTTTTTAAATTTTAAACTGTTAAAGTTAAATATTAATAAACAAGCCAATTTTCGCTGCAGTTTTTTTTTCGAATATTTAATAGCAGTTCCACTTTTTTCTTATTTCCTATTTCTTTATTTATTCACACTCTTCAATTCTTTTTAGTTTTAGTAAACTCTTGAATTTCATATTCGGGATACTCCTGTGGTGATTCGCTTAGGGTATCGGAATCATAGTAGGCATAATCGTAACTGGTATCCTCGTCGGCATGTGGTGGTCTTTTGGAGGTTTTCTTCTTATTTTTGCTTTCATTTTTTTTGGATTTCTTCTCCAGCTTATTTGTGTGTTTACCACTTTTGGTGACATTGAAAGGGTAAGCTGTGGTGTATTTAGTTGTAGTGCTTGCTTTAGTAGTCGGTCGTCTTGTGGTCGTAGTTGTTGTTGTGGTAGTGGTTGAAGACGGAACTGATAATGTTATGGGACGTGTTGTTGTTTGTGTTGAGGTGGAATATGAGGGATAAGTAAAATACGTTGTGGTTGTTGAATATGCTGAAGCAGGGGTTGTTGTCTTTGGACTAGTTAAAGAATTGTGTGGATTGTATTGTGAATTGTATTGTTGTGAGGTTTTCTCTGCTTTGAAAATGTCAGCCCGTAATTTATTAATGCTGGCTGCTCCAAAATTCAAAGACTGAGCTGTTTTAAATAATTCATCTTCCTCGCTGAAATCTGCAGCAACCGCAGCAGTTTGTTCTTTTAAATAAGAAGTCTGTTGTTGGGTTTTTAAATGATTCACTGGACTACTAAAATTTTGCTTAAAAGGTTTTTGCGTAGTTGTTGTGGTAGTAGTGGTTGAGCTTGTGGTAGGACTGCTTGTCTGTCTTTGTCTATTAAAATTATTCCTGGAATAATTAATTTCATATAATTCCGGATGATATTGGCCATCATCTTCATCGGGACTGTAATGTGGATTGGCAGTGGTATAAAGTGTTGTTGTGGTGGATGTAGTTTGGGATTTTTGTAGTTGATTTAAAGGTCTAATGGGCTGTTGATTTTGATACGAATTGTTATCGTAAATCTTCTTATAGGTTGAGGGCCTAAAAGTGGTCGGTGTATATTTGCTTTTGGGTACCAATGTAGAAAATTTTTTATTATTATTGCTGGCTGCTGTTGGATATGTTTCAGTATCACGTTGTGTGGTGGCTTTATAGTTGATACTGCCACGGCTGACAAATCCTCTGGGTTTTCCCTCTGTCTTAACCGCTACTGTAGGCTTTTCTTTAATTTTTTCCGTAGTTTTGATGGTTTGCCTTTGCGGTACGCGAAACGGTTCCGGTTGCTGATTATTAATGCGTGCTTGCGGTTGACCTCGTGAGCGATAGTATTGCGGCTCTATGTTTGACCTAACGGGAGCTTCAAAAATTTTAGATGGTGGTTGAGGTTGAAACGGTTGTGGCGATTGAGATTTAATTTTGGCAAATTCATTAAATTCATTGAATTTTACAAAAGTTGAATTTTTGGGATTTAATTTCTGTTGTGTTTGTTCGAATTTCTGTGCCTTTTTGTTGCTGCCCGTAGGCTTAATATACGAGGTCGTCTCAACTTTTTCCCTTTTGAATTCAGTATATTTTGTCGTTGTTGGTTTATAACGATTGGGATTATAGGTGGTTGGCTGTATTTTAGCTTGGGTTTGATAATCGTTTAAGCCAAAGTTAAAACGGTTGGCATTACTTTGACCCTGTACTGGTCGGGTTGTAGTAGCCTGAGTGGTTGAGTACGACTGACTTGCTGAAGTTGTTGATCTATATAGTGAATAATCGAAGAAATCGGTATTGTAATATGAATGTTGTGTTACTTTTTTCGCTGCCTTAGGAACAGCAGTTGTTGTTGTAGTGCTACCAGCAGCACCAATTGTTATTTGTAAGGGACGTTTTGGTCTGGTTGACGTAACTCGGGACTTGCCAATTGTTGAAGCTTCAGATTTTTTACTAAAATCAGAAAAATCATTTGGTTTTAAGGACGGTTTTACCGGATGATCTACAAAGTCATCCTCTCGTCCACCATTACGATTGGAAAAGAAATGCGAACTGTGAGAGCCTTTAAAAATGTCATCTAGATCTTCTGCAATAAAACAAAATACATAAATATAAAAAAGTAATTTGTTTTTTCTTTAAAGTTTGGTGTAAAAAATATCTTTTTACGAAATTATTACTTTATCTATCTTGTCTTAGATATTAAATACCATATTTTGATATTTAGTTTTACAACACTTTCCTTTTTAAACTTCAACATTAAGTTTCAAACTATTTAATGATTTTTAAAATCTTTCCATTTTCTATTAGTTCTTTTTCATTTATTTTTATGATTTGTTTCTACTTCTGGAAACTCTAAACATATTAACTAAATTTATTTAATTCGGCTAAATAATTTGACCCTAAGAAACTTTCTCGCAGACAGACGGGTTTACGGACATAAGTTAATAAGTGAAGAGGAAGTCACATGGATCTCTGATGTGTCATTTTTAATAACAAATGACCAGTTTTAACTCATCTTAAATTAAAAATTGACTGCCTAAGACTTAAATACAACTTTACTTTACTGAAGTTGTTTATTTAAGTTGTAAACTTAATTGAACTTACATTTTCACTTAACTTAAAAATAAATAACTTATTCATTTCTTATTTTCCATTAACAGCAAATTACCATTTTTCCGCGAAACATTTATTGCAGTCAAATAAATATCCATTGAAAACTTAAATAAATAAATTAATAAAAATTAAACTTACGTTTGGAGTCATCATTGTAATTACGTTCTGTGCTCGTTGTTGTTGAGGATCTTGTTGTAGTTGTTGAAGTTGGTGTATAATAACTGACAATGGGTTTCTTTGTTACTTCCGTTGGTTGTTTTTGTTTTTTCGTTTTAACATGTTGTTGCTGTTGTGTTTTCACATAATTATTGTTGTTATTACTATTGCCATTAAAGTTACCACGCGTTACGGTTTCAAAGTGTTTTGTGTAATTTGGTGGTTGATCAGGGCGTGACTTTTGATCTACTCGTGTTTCTTTAAAACGTCTTATATCACCTAAAGATGATGAATAAAATTTTTCCGAATTAAAAACTTATAAACGAAAAAAAAATAGGTTTTATTGTGAGTTGTTGTTTAGCTACATACCACTTTCGGCTCTTTGCAAATGGAATGTTGATTCATCTTCTTCAGCCAAAGGAGCACGTTTACTCTCAAATCCCGAGCCTAAACGGTAGAGATCAAAATTATCACTGCCATAGTAAAGAACAGATTGTTCACAATCCACATCGCCCCAATCGGCACAGATTTGGGCTTCTTGATCAAATGCCGTACCATTTGGACATAAGAAACGAAAATCTTGTACCTAAAATCAAATAAAATCAAATAAAATAAAATTAAATTTTTACTTATTGACTTAAAAATATAAAAATATTTTTCCCACGATTTTGACAGGTATATTTCACATCTACTTCAATGCAACAACCAGGTTGTTTAATCTTTGTGTCTTTTAATTTTCAAAGGTTAATTTATTTTAAGAAACTCCTCTTTATTTATAAAAATTTAAGCTGCTTTATTGAAGCAATTTATTATTATTCAGCACAATAAATAAACCTGTTCTGTATAGTTTATTTTTTTCTTCAAATTATATTATTCTCTTCATTGTTATTTAGTAGTTGTAAATTTATATTGATTTGATTACTAACAAATGATAATTTCCAATAAATATCAAATACATACGTTCTCTAGTAATTACAGCTTGAAACCGGAACAAGTATTTATTAAATAGAATTGAGAAAAATAATTGTTTGTGGATTTAGCTTTCAACTTTGATATTTCCAATCTCTAAATAAATGACATCAAAGTCGTGTGGGTTTAGCTAAATCAACGACAACATCAATTGCAAGATGCAACCAACAATTCAATTGTCAACCATAAGTAAACAGCGTTGTTTTGCAAAAAACCAAAACAAAAACCATACAAAAATTCTGAAGGTAATTTTAAACGACCAACGACATTCAGAAGTCTTAAAAATTACATTAAACAGCAGCTTAAATAGATTAAAAATAATTAAAAAAAAAGAGTTTGTTTTATGTTTTTCTTAAAGATTGTTTCTTTGACATCGTAAGTTAAAATTAAAAAAATATAAAATTAAAATATAGCCAATATAATTGGCTCAACTTTTTACATAAAAAATGGAAAAACCTAGAATATAAGTTTAGTAACTAATGATCATCTTTGTTGTGGCTAAAAGAAGTTAAATTAAACATTAAGGGCCCTTAAATAAAAATTAATCTTAAAACATTGTTGCTGCTGTCATTTTTACTGCTTTGTTTGCTTGTTTAAACCACCAAAACTGCATTATAATTTTTTCCACTAATTTATTCTTTCTTTTTATTAATTTTTTTTTATTTGATTACTTAAGTTTTATTTATTTCAATTTTATTTTCTTTGTTTTGTTTAATAAAGTTTTAATAATATTAGGTAGGTACGATAATTTATATGTATGTATGTATGTATGTATGTACGATCATTTATTTAGTTAAAAACAAAAAACGCCATCCTAAAGAAACAAGTAAGACCGCTATCTTTGTCTGTCTTAAATTTTTATTTACCCACTATCAATATTCTCAAGTAAAATACATACTTATTTCTATAAAAATTAAAACCAAAAGTTAATTTTCATAAAAAAAATCGCATTATATAGGAGATGAATATAAAAGTTGGCGTGTAGTTTAAAACCTTTAATATTATATAAGATATACAAATGAAGGAATACACTTTATATAAGAGGTGGGCTTTAAAGTAGGCGCTTCCCCTATTTCTGCATTATGTTGCATAATTTTTTACGTTAATCCGTTTTCATCCATTTTAAGTACCAAACGTTTTAAAACTATAGAAAATTTCTTAGTTAGTTTTCATCTAACAAGGCTCTTCCATTTAAAATCTATTGTGCATTCATATAAGATTTTCTCAGTGTTTTCAACTTAAGGAATTTTTTTCCTAAAACTGGGAATTTCATGTTAGGGATTAGGGATTTTTATAGGGTTAAATACTTAAACAGTTGATAAGTTTAAAGCATTTAACTTATTTTAATTTAGTTAATATGTAGTCAGGTAGTCATTGGATTGCCGAATCGCACAAAATTATAAAATCTATAATATATTTAATTAGTGTTTATCCTTTTTAAACCTGTAACAAATAATACACTTTGACCTACTTCAGAAAAATTAAATAATATTTATGTTTTAAATGGTATATGGGGCACAAACAAATTTTAAATTCCCTGGGTTAAATGTTTATAATCTAATATTTTGTGTAAAGTCTTATAAGAACTTATATTTATTAAAACAAATGTTTTTCTTGAAGTTTTTGTTTAAAAGAAAAATCTGTGTTTTTTATTAATTATTTTTATATGAATTAAATGTAAAAGCAAGTTGGAATTTTTCGAAGATCAAATCGAAAATTTGGAATAAGGTCTAAAAAACTGTAAGAAGTCTACTTTGTGGTGTTTTGCTTACCTACCATTATTGAACATTTTTGTAAAACCGAGAAAAGTTAGGCCGATCACAAATATAAAATAATAAAAAAAAAATTTAACGCTAACCTGACTTTTCCAGAGTTTATTACAGCAATTTTTAAAGTATAAAGAGTCTATCTAACAAATTTTGTATTAACAGTTGTTTTATGAATCGTTAATGAATAAACAATATTATTAGCACCAAAATTTTAAGAAATTTTAATAAAATTAAAAGTAAATTTAAAAATATTCATAAAATTCAGATAAAATACTGGAAACTATTTTTAATTTGTGAATAGTTAATATAGTTTTTAAAACATCTTTTTAAAGATTGATAATATATTTTCTATTATATCTTAATAAATATTTATTTTCAATTTTTTTTTGAATCCCCCAATGAAAAACGGTTAAATTTGTGAATCGCTTTTCGCGGGTTTTTTGAACAGACATAATTTTTATCTATTTTAAAATTTTCTAATTTTTATACATGTGTCTATTAGATCTACTTAAGTAATTGTAAAGTTATAGAATAATAATAAATCCCTTGACTAAGAAGTAGCACAATTAAACTGTCTTAAATCAATATAACACCTGATGCGATAATGACTCAAAATACATGCAGCATAGCATTAAGTTGATATAAATAAAAAAAAATATATTTTGCAAACTTTTCAAAAAAGTAATTTAAAAATTATAATTATAAATCTTAACGTTGACTTAAATAAAATACTTTTTTATTAATAATCCTTATTTTAAAACAAGTTGGTTACCTTGATATAAAATCTCACAAAGACAGAGATTAAGAAAGAAAAAAATTATTTTTTTTAATAATTTAATTTACCTTAAAGAAACAATTGCTTCTATATATTTAGTTAAAGGTCATTTAAAGCAAATATTTTAGCATGTTTAATGAAGCAGAAAATGAACTGCTAAAAATATCAATACCCACAGAAATAACAAAGACAACCTGTAAACAAACAACACAAGTTGCACACGCAAATAGTTTGGAAGACGTTGCCAGTCACGATATAAGAAAAAGTCGTTGTCAGCATTTTAGTCACCAGATATTCAACAAACAAAAATAACAACCCATTGTTGAAGACGATGTGTTTCTTTTTGCAAAGTTACATTTTTTTTCTTTAAGCTGGAGGCATCTGTTTTCAACACACTTTAACATTTAAAGTAGGGGGAAAAAACATAAAATGCCCCATGGTTTTACTTTTAACATTACAAGGCGACATTCAGAAAACAAGCCAGTACTAAACAAAGCAGAAACAAACAAACAAAAAAACTTAAAAATCATTGGAATTCTATGAACAAAACACATGCAACTATTGGAAAATATTTATGTGTTTTTAATTTAAATATTGACTGCAAATGTAGCCGAGATTTTTTTATTAAAATCATTTGCCAATTGAAGTGCAAACAATCTTGAGAGTCTATAACTAAGAAACTAACCGGTGCTCTAAGTTATTCTTCATATATGCATCCAACTACATTTATTCATTCATTTATATACTTCTGTCGATACTAGTTTGAAATTTACACTTTAACATTTACGCGTGTTGAAAAAATAAAAGAATCAAACTCTACATACATTTGTGTATTTTGTAATATCAATTGCAAAGTTTTGTATCTCGAGTTGCATATTGTATATTGTGCACATTTACTAGAGCATTGAATCTTAAAGACATTGATCTACAACATTTACAATCTTTTAACATTCTCAAACTTAAATCATTTACTTTTAAAGTTATCTTTTTCTTTTCTTTTTTTTTATTCTGTATTTAATTAAGCTAGCAATTGATCTTATTTGCAATACCTTACACTATATAGCGCCTAACTGGTGAACTTTTTTAAAGATTGATTGATATGAACATTTTTAATTGCTTTTTCTTGAGCCAGATTATAACCACTTGTCTTTGATAAAGTCTTGACGAAATATCACAGATTGTAATTTTTTTCCTGTTTTATAAATTTTTTTTATACATATATATATATTGTGACCATTTTTGTTTATTTTTTAATTAAAACATACATACATGTAGATAACACATAGATAATAAATCCTTATCCTTAATTAAAACATAAATATGGACAACACAAAGGTAAACTAATTATCAAATAGAGTTACCATTTCATCACTGATTAAAGTGTCATAACTATTGTATAATTAATTTCTTTGTTTATTTCCATAATTAAGCGCTTTTCATTAAAAATAGTTATGGTCAAAACATTACGGTTAACAGTAAACGGTACAATGACGTGATAGTAACTTTTTCTTGCCTTAATTAGAAGGCTTTAAAGTTCCAGATATGTACGAATGTATGTGACTTTAGCAAGACAGCTGTGAGGAGTAATACAATTAATTTACTAAAGAAAACATTTAACAAACGATTCGTTTCACGAAATAAGCCTACTAACTAGGCTGGCCATCTTATTTATGCGATTTGATGATACAAGATTGTTTTCTCTGGGTATTAACATATTGGCTTGCGTACGCTAATTGGAGATAAAAATTCGATTATGTCAATTTATAAAAAATGTATGTAAATTTGCTTAAAAAAATACAAACTGAACAATACAAAAACTAATTTAAATCATTCATAAAAGTAAATTACACTGTGCGACAGTGAAAAAAGCACACAGACTTGGCTGTATAGGTTCGACAGTACTACGTGAGCTAAGTAAAACCCTAGCTCCGTTTTGCAATATTAGCTCGCGTTTTAATTTTATGGACATATTCGGAGACTTGGTAAATTTTCCGAAAAATGGTACAATAACCTTTTAGCCAATAACTCATTCAGACTTGGTAATAGCGTTTTAATATTATTGGCAAAGTTGTAGCTAGTTATCAAATGAACAACCTCGTAAACATTTTATCACCGGAAAAAATTTTTTTTGTATATTTTGCGAGCTAATCTTTCTTGTTCCCCTAACTATCTTCTACAAAAATGTAGCCAAAGTAAGATAGAACAACTTTTGTAAACATCCCTATACGATCTCAACATGTTAAGACGACTTATATAGTAAAAATTGCCTTTTTTTGCAAAAAACACCGTTTTTTAAAGAGCAGTTTTTTAATTTTTTGCCATAACTCGAAAAATGCTGAATATCTCCGACAAACTGCTAGCCAGAGTAAAATAAAATATCTTTTGTGAACATAGGCACCCTAAATAGCTTATAAAGACCACTTTGTATCTCAAAAATGGTAGTTTTTCACAATTTTTTGACGCTCAAAAAAAAATTTTTTTTTTGGGGAAATAAAATAATAAAACACCTTTCTTTTCTATTGTTTTATGTTGTACTATTTGTTTGATATATTTAAAATATATTTGAGACCTCTTTCGTCCATGTCTAAAAAATCAAAATCCAATTTTATTTGCATTTTCTTAAAAATAAAATTTTTTTTCTGGCGATAAAATGTTACGAGGTAAGATACTTACTTTGCCGAAGATATTAAAACGCTATCACCAAGTCTGAATGATTTATTGGCTAAAAGATTATGGTACCATTTTTCGAAAAATTCACCAAGTCTCCGAATATGTTGAGGCCCATAAAATTAAAACGCGAACTAATATTGCAAAACGGAGCTAGAGTTTTACTCAGCTTACGTAGTACTATCGAACCTATATAGCCAAGCCTGTGTACTTTGCGAAAAATTGTTTTTTGTCGCACAGTGTTAAATGAACACTATAGCTTTTAATAAATATGGTAGGGGATGATTAAATTTTCGCGCCTGACGGAACGAAATAGGTTAAAGGGGCTTAAACATAATTCTTAAAATGCTAGATTTTTAGGCTTGTTCGCCTAAATTTAACTCAAAAAAGGTTTATTGCTATAACTGATGTTTTTCATAATTAACTAGTAAGAGCGTTATATTCGGCTATAC